>JBBGZY010001107.1:490000-640000 GCA_037952925.1 Lithobates clamitans
TATTTTTGTACTGTTGCTGTGAATTGGCTCCAGTCCAGCAATGGAATAAATAGAAGACGCGCTGTTTCCGATTATTTCCTGTTCACTCCCACACTGATCCCCAGGCTCTGTTGTACGGTTTTCCCAGAATGCCTTGCGCCGCCTTTGAGAGTGACCCCTTTGCAGCTGTCAATGCGCGGGGGTCTTTGTCCTGTACAGTGTGATACGGCCCGCATAGAAAACCTTCAACCAACAAGCTGAACAATGTGCCGTTTACGTGGGCATCTGTGTAACACAAATCCATCTGTCTGCGCTCAGCGCGTCTTCTTCCCACTCCTCTCCTCCATCCCTCCCGTGTACATTCATCACTTCCACCCATCTCCACAATTCTCACTTCCACAATCCTCAGCCATCCCAGAGAAGCCCAAATTTCACGCTGCGCACAACCCCAACCCCCGATCTGTTTTTCTGTAAATTTCATCTTTTTTTTTTTTTTCCCGGTTCTCTTTTGTGCCAATTATTTCTCAATTGCAGCAATTTGTAGCTTTTATAGTAAGAGGAGAATTTACAGAGAAATTGTTACATTTTCTCCGTAGTGCAGCGCGTTCCGCAATGTTTTTGTTACATTTTACAAGTGTTACTATTCATCCTTATGTCGCCTTCCTAGAACAGAAAGTCCTCACGTGTCTCTCGTTCCATCGAATATCCCCCCAAAAAAATACGATTGTTCCTCATTTTAGGACGATGGGCAGAGCAATGCTGAGCGTTCCTTTGTGTCCCAACAGCCAGAGAGTCGGGTGAGGAGTCCAAATGTAGTGTAAAATTACACAGCCCTCCAAATCTACACAAACCACGTCTCCTCTGTGGAGGACCCAACAAGACACTGATGGTGAGAAGAGACTAAATTCTCGGGTCACCTTTGGTGATGTCGGGGGCCACAGCTGAGGGTCCCAACACCTCATAAGTTGGCAACCACTGACCTACAGCAGAGCTCTCCATATTACTGCAGGCCAGGCATGGCGCTTTTCTTGACTTCATCCAGTCCCTGGGGCACTTTTACCCCACTGGCACCAATGATGGGGCACTATTCCTCCCACTGACACCAACAATGGGGCACTATTCCTCCCACTGACACCAACAATGGGGCACTATTCCTCCCACTGGCACCAATGATGGGGCACTATTCCTCCCACTGACACCAACAATGGGGCACTATTCCTCCCACTGGCACCAATGATGGGGCACTATTCCTCCCACTGACACCAACAATGGGGCACTATTCCTCCCACTGACACCAATGATGGGGCACTATTCCTCCCACTGATACCAATGATGGGGCACTATTCCTCCCACTGATACCAATGATGGGGGACTATTCCTTCTAAAATCAATCTAAAATGGGGTTCCTTCATCTTTTCAGAGTTCATCCTTTCACATCCGAGTCCCCCATTTGCACCCTTACCCCATCCCCTCCCTTTCACATCAGAGTCCTTAACACCCCTTATTTTACATAAGAGTCCTTAGCCCCCCCCCCCATCCAAATCAGAGTCCTCAGTCCTCCCCTCCACATCAGAGTCTTCAGTCCTCCCCTTCACATAACAGTCCTTAGCCCCCACTTCCAAATTAGAGTCCTCAGCCCACCACTTTCACATCAGAGCCCTCAGTCACCCACCTTCACATCAGAGTCCATAGTCCTCCCCTTCACATCAGAGTCCTCAGTCCCACTACTTTCACATTAGAGTCCTCCACTTTCACATCAGAGTCCGTAGTCCCACCATTTTCACATCAGAGTCCCCAGCCCACCACTTTCTCATCAGAGTCCTCAGCCCACCACTTTCTCATCAGAGTCCTCAGCCCACCACTTTCCCATCAGAGTCCTCAGTCCCACCACTTTCTCATCAGAGTCCTCAGCCCACCACTTTCTCATCAGAGTCCCCAGCCCACCACTTTCTCATCAGAGTCCTCAGTCCCACCACTTTCTCATCAGAGTCCTCAGCCCACCACTTTCTCATCAGAGTCCTCAGTCCCACCACTTTCACATCAGAGTCCTCAGTCCCACCATTTTCACATCAGTGTCCTCAGTCCCACCATTTTCACATCAGAGTCCTCAGCCCACCACTTTCTCATCAGAGTCCTCAGTCCCACCACTTTCACATCAGAGTCCTCAGTCCCACCACTTTCTCATCAGAGTCCTCAGCCCACCACTTTCTCATCAGAGTCCCCAGCCCACCTCTTTCTCATCAGAGTCCTCAGCCCACCACTTTCTCATCAGAGTCCTCAGTCCCACAACTTTCACATCAGGGTCCTCAGTCCCACCATTTTCACATCAGAGTCCTCAGTCCCACCATTTTCACATCAGAGTCCTCAGTCCCACCATTTTCACATCAGAGTCCTCAGTCCCACCACTTTCTCAACAGAGTCCTCAGTCCCACCACTTTCACACCAGAGTACTCAGTCCCACCACTTTCACACCAGAGTCCTCAGTCCCACCACTTTCACATCAGAGTCCTTGGCCAGCCCAACTATAGTATAGAAATGCATGGAATGCAAAAATATAAGATGAAGCACAGCACCCTTGATGAGCCCAGAAGGCTCCCCGGGGTGCCGCAGCACCCCAGTTGAGAAATGCTGATCTAAGGTCCCTATCTCTTATACATACTAGCGCCAATTTAGACAGGAGCCAAATAAACCCCCACAAGCACAGGAAGCCACGCAACCTCGACGCAGATCCTGGCCAGGATTTGAACCCAGGACTACCAGTCCTGAAAGTTTATCTACCCACTAAGCCAATAAGACACTGTGCTGCTCATATTACTCTTTACTGCTTTGTAAGTGAAGAAGGAGAACTTGTTAAATGGTGATATTTAGTGATTACAGCAGCTCCTTGTTGTATAATATTATCCCACCTTCCTGTCTCATCATCATTCTTCTTTCTCAGAGTTCACTTTTTATAATAAGTCCGGATCTTCTTCCTTTTAGGCGCACGGAGGAACGGCTCCATAATCTCTACTAATGCCTTTTATTTGCATATGGGATGTAGTTATTTTTCTCTTCTAATTGTCTGTCGTAAAGATAATATTTATGGTAAAAAGCGCAAAAAATAATTCTGTTACTGTAATAATAAATCCATCATCATGCCAGGCCGCGGACCGCGATGCTGGCGGCTTTCCCCGGCCAGAATAAAGACTCGGAGATCAAGTCACCCCGCAGCAAATCCGCCGGAAAACTGAATTACAGCTGAAGGTTCTCTAGAAGATATTAGTTCTATTAGTCTACATATGTCTGTACATCCTCCTGATTAATACACTGAAGAAGCAGATTAGGGCCAATATGTAGCAACCTAGGGCAGATTATGGATTTAAATAGATAAGAAAAATATTATCCATCAGCTCCCATGGTGTTCCATTGGCCAGTTTGGTTGGATCTTTTGTATCTGCCTATTTTTAATCTATTTTTTTTTTACTTTGTTATTACCCGTATATACTCGAGTATAAGTCGTTCCGAGTATAAGTCGAGGCCCTAATTTACCACAAAAAAATGGGAAAAACTTATTGACCCGAGTATAAGACGAGGGTGAGAAATGCACAGCTACTGTAAGTGGAAAAGAGGGTCAACAATGCCCATTTGCATGCCTCACTGTGCCCATTTGCAGCCATAGGTCCCCTGAACTTCAAACTCAGCAGTTAAGGGTTCCTAGATGCCCCCTAGCTGCAGCCAAAATTTGGGGTCTCTGGACCTAAAGGGTCCCGAAATGACATTGCTGCAGATAGACATAGTTTACCGAATTTGGGGCCCCGTATCTCGGGGCAACTTAGTACTAAGAACCCCAAATTTGGTGTGCAAACCCAGTGGAACTAGCACCATAAAATTTCCAAAGCTGGGGTTTCTAGCACTAAGTGGCCCCGAGATACAGGGCCCCAAACATCAGTTCAGAAAATGTCAAGCACTTTTCTGCAGCAGAAAATGACATTTTCCGAACCAGTTTTGGGGCCCTGTATCTCAGGGCCACTTGGTGCTAGGAACTTCCGCTTTGGATATGTTATGGTACCACTTCCATTGGGTTTGCACACCAAATTTGGGGTTCCTAGCACCAAGAGGCCCTGAGATATGGGGCCCCAAATCGGTTCAGAAAATGTCAAGCACTTTTCTGCAGCAGAGAATGACATTTTCCGAACCGATTTTGGGGCCCCGTATCTCAGGGCCACTTAGTGCTAGGAACTTCCGCTTTGGATATGTTGTAGTACTAGGTCCACTGGGTTTGCATACCAAGTGACCCTGAGATACGGGGCCCCAAAGTCGGTTCGGAAAATGAAATTTTTTGCTGCAGAAAAGTGCTTGACTTGAGTATAAGTCGAGGGGGGCACTTTCAGCACAAAAAAATGTGCTGAAAAATTCGACTTATACTCGAGTATATACGGTAAATTGACAAAAACTGTTAAAATAAGCATGTATTTGTTGAGTGAAAAATATTTAAAAATTCAACAAAAATAATATACATGAAGCAGGGTGAGTCAACATGAAAACCTTAATGGATGGCCCGTCAGTTTGTATTTTGCCAGGCTGGCATGGAGGTTTTCCTGTTCATAGATAAGCAAACTGGCGGTAATTAAAGTGGCTGTAAAGGCTCAAGGTTCTATACATGAAGGTGAAACACCTTCAGAGTGCAGCTCCCCCCCTAATACTTTCTTTAGCCCGATCCTGATCCAGCACTGTGCATGAGAACACAGGCTCTCCCAGATCTCTCTCTCTTCTCATTGGTTGAGGCCGAGCAGCGGAAGTCATTAAGGAGGGTGCGGGACTGAGTCACGCTCTGTGTGTCCCATAGATACACAGAGGCAGCTCAGGAGCGAGCTACTTACTTGCTTGCTTTGGGGGCACTCAGCAGGGGGAGGGTTCCAGAAGCACCAGTGAACCTAATAAGAGGAGGATTGGGTCTGCTCTGTGCAAACCATTGTATAATATATGCAAACCATGTTTGTTATTTTAAAGAAAAAAAACCCCTTTATAACCACTGTAAGAACAACTCTGATTTAGCATACAGAGGGACACCAGTGCTTACAGTGGGGTATTTGGTGTCATGGATGTGACAGCTTCCTGTACAGAGCTTGTGGTTCCTAGTACACTAGCATGTAATGTGGTGTTGGTAACATTTCCTGTTTGGCCACTAAGTGGCGCCCGTCCCATGGATAAATAGTTGAATATGTGAGGGAGGAGTAGGAGGAGTCGTCCAGTAGGGAGTCAACAGAACACTAGTGCGACTACCTTGCTGGTACCCATGGTAATCGTTGGGGGCCTCTTCTCCAGAAATGTAGGGGTTCCAGTCATTGGTATTCCCTGCCTGGGGAGCACCTGGAGAGGCCCTGGTGCCCTGGTTAGGATGGAGACGGGAAGACAAGAATTGGTGAACCGACCTAGGAACATGCCGACAACTGCTACCATATTGGTGAGATGCCATGAGGGAGTAGGACAGGTCCATGTAGGGAGTCGACAGAACCGGACTGGGACTCCATTGCTGGCCCCCAATGGGACTTGGTGGGGCCTCTTCTACAGAAGAGTAGGGGTTCCAGTTATTGGTATTTTCCAGCTGGGGAGCACCTGGAGAGGCCCTGGTTAGGATGGAGACAGGAAGACAAGAATTGGTGAACCAACCTAGGAAGATGCAGACAACTGCCACCATAGTGGTGAGATGCCATGAGGGAGTAGGACAAGTCTGGGTAGGGAGTCGACAGAACCAGAGTGGGACTCCGTTCCTGGCCCCAATGGGACTTGGTGGGGCCTCTTCTACAGAAAAAGTAGGGGTTCCAGTTATTGGTATTCCCCAGCTGGTGAGCACCTGGAGAGGCCCTGGTTAGGATGGAGGCGGGAAGACAAGAATTGGTGAACCAACCTAGGAAGATGCCAACAACTGCCTCCATATTGGTGAGATGCCATGAGGGAGTAGGACAAGTCCGTGTAGGGAGTCGACAGAACAGGACTGGGATTCCGTTGCTGGCCCCCAATGGGACTTGGTGGGGCCTATTATACAGAAAGGTAGGGGTTCCAGTCATTGGTATATCCTGGCTGTGGAGCACCTGGAGAGGCCCTGGTTAGGATGAAGACGGGAAGACAAGAATTGGTGAACCAACCTTGGAAGATGCCGACAACTGCTACCATATTGGTGAGATGCCATGAGGGAGTAGGACAAGTCCGCTTAGGGAGTCGACAGAACCGGATTG
Organism: Lithobates clamitans; assembly: GCA_037952925.1. Taxonomy (NCBI): domain Eukaryota; kingdom Metazoa; phylum Chordata; class Amphibia; order Anura; family Ranidae; genus Lithobates; species Lithobates clamitans. The sequence continues at coordinate 496,195 of JBBGZY010001107.1, forward strand.
GGACTCCGTTGCTGGCCCCAATGGGACTTGGTGGGGCCTCTTCTACAGAAAAGTAGGGGTTCCAGTTATTGGTATTCCCCAGCTGGGGAGCACCTGGAGAGGGCCTGCTTAGGATGGAGACGGGAATACAAGAATTGGTGAACCAACCTAGGAAGATGCCGACAACTACTACCATATTGGTGAGATGCCATGAGGGAGTAGGACAAGTCCGCTTAGGGAGTCGACAAAACCGGACTGGGACTACGTTGCTGGTCCCCAATGGGACTTGGTGGAGCCTATTCTACAGAAAGGTAGGGGTTCCAGTCATTGGTATTTCCTGACTGTGGAGCACCTGGAGAGGGCCTGGAATCCTGGATAGGATGGAGATGGGAAGACAGGATTTTGACGCTCTGACCTGGTAAAGTGCCAACAAATGCTACCATATTGGTGAGAAGCTGTCTGCCCTAAAGTTGTCTGCCCTAAAGTTATGGAAGTAAAGCTTTAAAAACTGATTGGACTCGCCTTTTCTTACTACTAATTGCCTATCCTAGGAATATGTATCTGGTTGCACTGGGAGAAATGCGGGGTGAGGTGTTGGGCATGGTAGTGTACCTGTACTGGTAAAGGTACGCTATTTGACTCCCTATGATGGCATAAGAGGCCTGTTAATGGGACCTGGGAATGAAACATATGCCCATGTTCATTTGTCTCTGCTTACAGGCAGCTGCTGGCTTCCTAGCAACCGAAGGACTCATCCCTGGCCCCATTCAGCTGCCGGTTGGGAGGTTCCCCGACCCACAGCTGAATATAAACTAGGAAGAAATGCTTGCTGACGTCATTACACTAATATGCCATGAGGAATCCCACAGCTGGCAGCTGTATGGGGCCGGGGATACAACATTGGTGTGCTGTGATGTAGTCAGCTGCACAGCCAACGGCACCTTAGTAAGCAAGGATGGTATGCTATAGGGACTGACCATGCACTGAGGACCGGATTGTCCGTGGTATGGACACCTACCACCCACCATGATCATTCATGTACCTCTCTCCCATAGGAGTCTCAATGAATCTTGCTTGGATTCAAGTACAAACCCTTATGATTAAATCCTGGAGAAGAATTGTATTCTATAAACTCAGCCCCAATATAACCCCCTAATCTAGAAAACTTCACCTTGATTGACTCCCAAATAGAGGGAGGAGGGAAATTGTGCTAGGAGGGGAAACATTTTTTTTTTGGGGGGGGGGGGGATTTGTGCTGGGGGGGGGGGGGGGTGGTAGTGGGGAGAAAGGATTTATGCTAGGAGGGGGGATTAGGAGTGGGATTTAGAGAATTTGTGCTTGGAGGGGAAATTTAAGGGGAGAGGATTTGTGCTAAGAGGGGATTTTTTTTATTTTGGGGGGGAGGGGGGTTTGTGCTAGGAGGGGGACTTAAGGGGTAGAGGATTTGTGCTAGGAGGGGGGAATGGGAGTGGGGAGAAAGGATTTGCGCTAGGAGGGGGGGATGGGAGTAGGGAGAAAGGATTTGTGCTAGGAGGGGGGATTAGGAGTGGGAGGGAGAGAATTTGTGCTTGGAGGGGAAATTTGAGGGGAGAGGATTTGTGCTAAGAGGGGATTTTTTTTATTTTGGGGGAGGGGGGTTTGTGCTGGGGAGGTTTGGTGAAAGAGAGGACTTGAGCTTGAAGGGGGGATGGGGGGGGGACAAAGATTAGTGCTGGCAATGGGGATTTTAGCAGGGGGCGGGGGGCAGATTTGTAGTGGGAGGAGGGGGAATTATGCTTAGGGGGTAAACATGCAGATCAGTGCTTTTTTTGGAGGGGGGATTTTCGCTGATACATAATGGGGTCATTCATCTTGTGGTGGGCGGGTGGGGGGCAGTTTGGTAGGTTTGCCCTGTGCTCTAGATGACCTTGTCCCAGCATTGGTGGGACAAGGACAGTCAGGCTGGGGGAGGAAAGGGATGGATGATGGTGCGTGTCCTCCAGCCAGGAAAGGGGGCAGGGTTCTTTTTTGACTTGCTGCAGCTTCTAATGCACATTGTGAGAAGCTCACAGCGTGCAGTGAAATCAGAGAAAGTCATTTTAGTCTAGGAGGGGGAGCCGTTACAACTGTGCGAGACTGAAGTGACAGCTGGAGTTCAGATCGAAGCGATTGAAATCATGACATATCAGGTAGAAAAGATTTGGACGAGTTCTTGGGTGTGCTGACAATGAACTGCGTATTCCTGGATGTACATTGACGGCTCCATCCGTCACCGTCATTCCACCCTGTCACATCCGCCATCATATCACTTTGAGGAATGCGCCAGTAACCCTCCCATTTCTAGGAATGTAGTCTACTATATTACCGTCTGCAAACACATACAATGTAACACATACAAAGTAACACATGCAATGTAACACATACAAAGTAACACATGCAATAGCAGTGGGGGGGGAGGGGGGGCTGCAGATGCCTTGAGCATAAGGTTTGCAGGTGGGAGACAGGCGCAGCATTGTATCGCATGAGAGGAAAATTGTTAACTACACACACTGACAGCCAAATGCATACTGTAAACTCACATACAATCATACAATCCTCATCCCCGCACTTTACACACTCCTGACCCCTGTACTCTGTACATTACACACTCCTGACCCCTGTACTCTGTACATTACACACTCCTGACCCCTGCACTCTGTACATTACACACTCCTGACCCCTGTACTGTATAGATTACACACTCCTGGCCCCTGTACTATGTACAATACACACTCCTGAACCCTGTACTCTGTACATTATACACTCCTGACCCCTGTTATCTGTACATTACGCACTCCTGACCCCTGTACTGTGTACATTACACACTCCTGAACCCTGTACTCTGTACATTATACACTCCTGACCCCTATTATCTGTACATTACACACTCCTGACCCCTGTACTGTGTACACTACACACTCCTGAACCCTGTACTATGTACATTATACACTCCTGACCCCTGCACTCTGTACATTACACACTCCTGACCCCTGTACTGTGTACATTACACACTCCTGACCCCTGTACTATGTACATTACACACTCCAGACCCCTGTACTGTGTACATTACACACTCCTGACCCCTGTACTATGTACATTACACACTCCTGAACCCTGTACTCTGTACATTATACACTCCTGACCCCTGTTTTCTGTACATTACACAATCCTGACCCCTGTACTGTGTACATTACACACTCCTGACCCCTGTACTCTGTACATTACACACTCCTGACTCCTGCTCTCTTTACATCACATACTCCTGAAACCTGTATTGTGTACATTACACTCTCCTGATCCCTGTAATGTGTACATTACACAATCCTGACACATGTACTCTGAACATTATACACTCCTGACCCCTGTAATCTGTACATTACACACTCCTGACCTCTGTACATTACACACTCCTGACCCCTGTAATTTATACATTACACACTCCTGACCCCTGTACTCGGTACATTACACGCTCCTGACCCCTGTACTGTGTACATTACACACTCCTGTACTCTGTACATTATACACTCCTGAGCCCTGTTCCCTGTACATTACTGTACTCTGTACATTACACACTCCTGACCCCTGCACTCTGTACATTACACACTCGTGACCCCTGCACTCTGTACATTACACACTCCTGACCCCTGTACTCTGTACATTACACACTCCTGACCCCTGTACTCTGTACATTATAGACTCCTGACCCCTGTGCTCTATACATTACACACTCCTGATCCCTGCACTCTGTACATTACACACTCCTGACCCCTGCACTCTGTACATTACACACTCCTGACCCCTGTACTCTGTACATTACACACTCCTGACCCCTGTACTCTGTACATTATAGACTCCTGACCCCTGTGCTCTATACATTACACACTCCTGATCCCTGCACTCTGTACATTACACACTCCTGACCCCTGCACTCTGTACATTACACACTCCTGACCCCTGCACTCTGTACATTACACACTCCTGACCCCTGTACTCTGTACATTACACACTCCTGACCCCTGTACTCTGTACATTATAGACTCCTGACCCCTGTGCTCTGTACATTACACACTCCTGACCCCTGCACTCTATATGTGAGTATAGCTATGGGATGCATACATCAGGCAGGGTTAAAATGATTGGGTGCACAGATCACAGAGGAGGGGGGCGCAGTTTGGCATCTTCACCCTGGGCACTGAATGACCTTGCCCTGGCACTGCTAATGTGTGGAGTAATCACTCTGCATACATCCCCTGACAAATTTACAGTAGTACTTTTATTAGCTTTATTAGCACCCTCTCTTCCTATAAGAAGCCTGACCCCTGGTGCCTGAACTGCATCCCGAGGGCCACATGTAGCCTCTTGGTACTTGTTGAGGGGCCCGTGGACCACAGCAGTCTTTAATGGGGTTCAAAGGGGTAATAGCATTGTTCCCTACTAGCTGCATGTAACATATCCCCAGTCTGTCACTGTTTCCTGCAGCATATCTCCAGTATCCAGCCAACCAGTAGTAGGTCTTCAGTCTCTGACCATCATATCCTATAGTATGTCCTCAGTCTCTGACCATCATATCTTACAGTATGTCTGCAGTCTCTGACCATCATATCTTATAGTATATCCTCAGTCTCTGACCATCATATCTTATAGTATGTCCTCAGTCTCTGACCATCATATCTTATAGTATGTCCTCAGTCTCTGACCATCATATCCTATAGTATGTCCTCAGTCTCTGACCATCATATTCTATAGTATGTCCTCAGTCTCTGACTATCATATTCTATAGTATGTCCTCAGTCTCTGACCATCATATCGTATAGTATGTCCTCAGTCTCTGACTATCATATCTTATAGTATGTCCTCAGTCTCTGACCATCATATCCTATAGTATGTCCTCAGTCTCTGACCATCATATCCTATAGTATGTCTTCAGTCTCTGACCATCATATCCTATAGTATGTCTTCAGTCTCTGACCATAATATCCTATAGTATGTCCTCAGTCTCTGACTATCATATCTTATAGTATGTCCTCAATCTCTGACCATCATATTCTATAGTATGTCCTCAGTCTCTGACCATCATATCTTATAGTATGTCCTCAGTCTCTGACCATCATATTCTATAGTATGTCCTCAGTCTCTGACTATCATATCTTATAGTATGTCCTCAATCTCTGACCATCATATTCTATAGTATGTCCTCAGTCTCTGACCATCATATCTTATAGTATGTCTTCAGTCTCTGACCATCATATCATACAATGTACCCCATACCCATTCACCAAGTGGGGGGGCAGGATCTGGGGGTCCCCTTGTTAAAGGGGGCTTTCAGATTCCGATAAGCCCCCTGTCCTCAAACCTTCACAACCACCGGGCAAGGGTTGTGGGGAAGAGGCCCTTGTCCCCATCAACATGGGAACAAGGTGTTTTGGGGGGGACCCCAAAGCACCCTCCCCATGTTGAGGGCATGTGGCCTGGTACGGTTCAGGAGGGGGAGCTCTCTCGTCCCCCCCCCTTTTCCTGCGGCTTTCCAGGTTGCATGCTCAGATAAGGGTCTGGGGGTCTGGTGTGGATTTTGGGGGGACCCCCATGCCATTTTTTTTTATTTTGGCATTTTTTTCAATGATTTTTTATGTATATTGCCAGGATCCGACAATACAATACAGCCGGGACCCCCCAGGCATGATATTTAAAGGAAATTTTAATTTTTATTGTTTCACTTCAAGCATTATTAAAATCACTGCTCCCGAAAAAAATGGCCGTTTTAGAAACTTTTTTTTGCATTGATCCATGTCCCCTGGGGCAGGACCCGGGTCCCCAAACACTTTTTATGACAATAACTTACATATAAGCCTTTAAATTGAACACTTTTGTTTTTTCTCCTTTCCTGTCCCATAGACTTTAATTGTGTTCAGACAAATTTTTGGTCTGTTCACATGTTCTGTTGCGAACTGAACCGAGGGGTGTTCGGCTCATCCCTATGATGGGGACACCTGATGTAAAGGGGGACTATGATGGGGAGGGACAGTTAATGTAAGGGGCACTCAGACAGGGACACCTGATGTAAGGGGACACTCAGATAGGGACACCTGACTTAAGAGGGCACTATGATAGGGACACCTGATGTAAGGGGGCACTCAGATAGGGACACCTGAAGTAAGGGGGCACTATGATGGGGACTCTGATGTAAGAGGGCACTATGATGGGACACCTGATGTAAGAGGGCACTATAATGGGACACCTTATGTAAGGGGGCACTCTGATAGGGACTCTGATGTAAGGGGGCACTCAGATAGGGACACCCGATGTAAGGGGGGACTCTGATATAGACTCTGATGTAAGGGGGCACTCAGATAGGGACTCTGATGTAAGGGGCACTATGATGGGGACACCTGATGTAAGGGGGCACTCTGATAGGGACTCTGATGTAAGGGGGCACTATGATAGGGACATCTTTTGTTAGGGGGCACTCTGATGGAAACACCTGATGTAAGGGGGCACTATGATGGGGACACCTGATGTAAGGGGGGATTCTGATAGGGACTCTGATGTAAGGGGGGATTCTGATAGGGACTCTGATGTAAGGGGCATTATGATTGGGACACCTGATGTAAGAGGGTACTCTGATAGGGACACCTGATGTAAGGGAGGACTATGATGGGGACACCTGAAGTAAGGGGCACTCAGATAGGGACATCCGATGTTAGGGGGGACTCTGATAGGGACTCTGATGTAAGGGGGCACTCAGATAGGGACACCTGATGTGAGGGGGGACTCTGATAGGGACTCTTATGTAAGGGGCACTATGATGGGGACTCTGATGTAAGGGGGACTCTGATAGGGACTCTGAAGTAAGGGGGGCTATGATAGGGACACTTGAAGTAATGGGCTCTGATAGGGACTCTGATGTAAGAGGGCACTATGATGGGGACACCTGATGTAAGGGGGACTCTGATAGGGACTCTGAAGTAAGGGGGACTCTGATAGGGACACCTGATGTAATGGGGCACTCAGATAGGAACACCTGATGTAAGGGGGATTCTGATAGGGACTCTGATGTAAGGGGCACTATGATTGGGACACCTGATGTAAGGGGCACTCTAATAGGGACACCTGATGTTAGGGGGGACTCAGATAGGGACACCTGATGAAAGGGGGCACTATGATGGGGACACCTTATGTAAGGGGGCATTCTTATAAGGGAATCTGATGTAAAGGGCACTCTGATAGGGACTCTGATGTAAGGGGGCACTCTAATAGGGACACCTGGTGTTAGGGGGGACTCAGATAGGGACACCTGATGTAAGGGGGCACTCAGATAGGGACACCCAATGTAAGGGGGCACTATGATGGGGACACCTTATGTAAGGGGGCATTGTGATAGGGACTCTGATGTAAAGGGCACTCTGATAGGGACTCTGATGTAAGGGGGGACTCTGATGGGGACTCTGATGTAAGGGGGGACTCTGATGGGGACTCTGATGTAAGGGGGGACTCTGATGGGGACTCTGATGTAAGGGGGCACTCTGATGGGGACTCTGATGTAAGGGGGGACTCTGATAGGGACTCTGATGTAAGGGGGCACTCTGATGGGGACTCTGATGTAAGGGGGGACTCTGATGGGGACTCTGATGTAAGGGGGCACTCAGATAGGGACAGGTAAGGGATAAACCCTTTACACTGAGGAATGATGGTGAACATACTGATGACTGTATTTGGGTTTCCATAGACTTCAGTGAGCGTCCCCCTCTGTGATGGAGGAATCAGAGGCTCCTCGGTGAGGTTGTACAATCTGAAGGGCGTTCATTGAACATTCTGGATTCCAATTAAAATTCCTTTACTATGTGATGTTTTGTCGGCGTATTTCTCTGTATCCACCCCGCCTGTCACCCTGTCAGGTCTACACTGAAATGAAGACGTTGTGTTTCGTTCGGCGGCAGAACGCGGCGCGGTGACAGACTGTCAGGCAGGACTGCCGCTTTCTTTTGTAGACCTCAAACTCCGTAACGTGCCAAATGCAGAACAGCCCGGCGGATACCACAGACACAAATAAATGTCTCTCTAATCATTAACATGTCATTAAATGTGTATTTTTTTTATTACAAGCAATGTAAGTACCTCAATGTGACCTGGTATCATCCTCTTATACAGCAGAGCTCAGACTGAGAGGGGGAGAATAAGCACCAGGAGCCATTACATTCACGTGCTGACAAGAAGCATGCTGATAGGAGGAGAGAGAAGAGTGACAGAGGGGATGAACTCATCACTGTGCTGCTCCTCCTTCGCTGTCACAGGCTGGGGGTGGAGCCAGGATGACCTGGGCTCAGAGGAAGTGGGTTGGATGAAGCTGGCCATTAGACTGAGAACACCTGGTGGTGGAAAAAAGTACTGCAGGGAAAAAAGAAAACAAATGTAGCCAACGCATCTAAGGACTGGTAGCACTATATTATATTTTTGCTCATGCTGGCCATCAGACTGAGAACACCTGGTGGCGGAAAAAAGTACTGCAGGGAAAAAAAGAAAATGAATGCAGCCACCGACTGGTAGCAAATATATTATGTTTTTGTTCCTGGGTTTAGATATACTTTAAAGCTGGTCATGACTGGGCTTAGGGAAGAATCGGATAATGAAGAAAAATAATTATTATCTAAGCTTTACTAATTATTACATTACATTATTAGGTTCTTTACATAATAACGGGTTTTCTCTGACTTGGCAGAGAGAGGTTATTGGGAGAAGTTCTTGTTCTTCGGGTCCCTGGAATGGCTTGTTGTGGTGAATGGAGGCCGTTAGTCTCCTCGTTCTACAATGAGGTATTAGGAAGTCTGGAGGTCGGTCAATCTAATAAAGTGTTCTGAGGTTACAAAAATGAGTGTCTTATATTTAATGATGAGTGAATGAGTTAATAAAGCTCTTCTCAACCTTCTTACCCCAGACATACTCCTAATATAATTTTCAGGTCTTAGGGAACCCCCTACTAAAATAAACTCATAGGAGGTCAGTGGGAAGAATGTTCCTTACATTGGTGATCAGTGGGAAGAATGTCCCTTACATTGGTGATCAGTGAGAAGAATGTTCCTTACATTGGTGATCAGTGGGAAGAATGTTCCTTACATTGGTGATCAGTGGGAAGAATGTCCCTTACATTGGTGATCAGTGAGAAGAATGTTCCTTACATTGGTGATCAGTGAGAAGAATGTCCCTTACATTGGTGATCATTGAGAAGAATGTTCCTTACATTGGTGATCAGTGAGAAGAATGTTCCTTACATTGGTGATCAGTGAGAAGAATGCTCCTTACATTGGTGATCAGTGGGAAGAATGTTCCTTACATTGGTGATCAGTGGGAAGAATGTTCCTTACATTGGTGATCAGTGAGAAGAATGTTCCTTACATTGGTGATCAGTAGGAAGAATGTCCCTTACATTGGTGATCAGTAGGAAGAATGTTCCTTACATTGGTGATCAGTGAGAAGAATGTTCCTTACATTGGTGATCAGTGAGAAGAATGTTCCTTACATTGGTGATCAGTGAGAAGAATGTTCCTTACATTGGTGATCAGTGGGAAGAATGTTCCTTACATTGGTGATCAGTGAGAAGAATGTTCCTTACATTGGTGATCAGTGAGAAGAATGTCCCTTACATTGGTGATCAGTGAGAAGAATGTCCCTTACATTGGTGATCAGTGAGAAGAATGTCCCTTACATTGGTGATCAGTGAGAAGAATGTTCCTTACATTGGTGATCAGTGAGAAGAATGTTCCTTACATTGGTGATCAGTGGGAAGAATGTTCCTTACATTGGTGATCAGTGAGAAGAATGCTCCTTACATTGGTGATCAGTGAGAAGAATGTCCCTTACATTGGTGATCAGTGAGAAGAATGTTCCTTACATTGGTGATCAGTGAGAAGAATGTTCCTTACATTGGTGATCAGTGGGAAGAATGTTCCTTACATTGGTGATCAGTGAGAAGAATATCCCTTACATTGGTGATCAGTGAGAAGAATGATCCTTACATTGGTGATCAGTGGGAAGAATGTTCCTTACATTGGTGATCAGTGGGAAGAATGTTCCTTACATTGGTGATCAGTGGGAAGAATGTTCCTTACATTGGTGATCAGTGAGAAGAATGTTCCTTACATTGGTGATCAGTGAGAAGAATGTTCCTTACATTGGTAATCGGTGGGAAGAATGCTCCTTAGATTGGTGATCAGTGAGAAGAATGTTCCTTACATTGGTGGTCAGTGGGAAGAAGGAGGAGGAGGACACACCAAAGGAGCTCTCTGTGACAACCAACCTTTTTCAAGCCTGGGTCTTGCCTTCTAGCTTGGCCCAGGAATAATGCCTGATCCTGGATAGGGCCCTGATGGCACGGGGCCTAGTGAGGAGGTGGTGGAGAACCTGACTGTGGGTCCAGGCCCAGGTGTGGATACAAATGTCTTCAGTCAGAAGATTATCGATCTTTTTAGGGTGATTGGAAGAGCTAAAGAAAAACTTCTTAGTGGCGGCTGAACACAAATCCTTCAGAGCCCAAATACTGCCCGGCCTGGAGTAAAAATCGTTTGGCCATGAAGCCAGAGTTGCAGGAATTGGAAGAAAGAGTAGAGACAATCTTTATAGAAAAGTTTGATAATGAGAGGAGATTTGCCAGCCAGACATCAGCACGTTCCATGGATCAGCAGCCTCAGGTAATGGATGACCTGGGTCTATCTGCCTCTGCACCCCCCCTCCCCCCCACCATGTCAGGGCTTGGAATCGTCAGCGGCAACCAGCCAGGGGGTTGAGAGTGAGCATGGCACCCTGACCTTCATCCAGCAGATGGAGCCACCCCTGAGAGCAGATAAGCTCACTTTTTCTGATGATCCATCAGAAGTCCCTGAAGATGAGCAGAGAACCAAACCAGCAAAGCCAGTACAGGTGGAGAAATCCCAGTACATCACGCTGCCTTCCTCATCCAACACGTCTGCCTCACCTGCTGTAGTGGATGGTCTGTGGTGGATGGTCTGTGATGGATGGTCTGTGGTGGATGGTCTGTGATGGATGGTCTGTGGTGGATGGTCTGTGATGGATGGTCTGTGGTGGATGGTCTGTGGTGGATGGTTTGTGGTGGATGGTCTGTGGTGGATGGTCTGTGGTGGATGGTCTGTGGTGGATGGTCTGTGATGGATGGTCTGTGGTGGATGGTCTGTGGTGGATGGTCTGTGGTGGATGGTTTGTGGTGGATGGTCTGTGGTGGATGGTCTGTGGTGGATGGTCTGTGATGGATGGTCTGTGGTGGATGGTCTGTGGTGGATGGTCTGTGGTGGATGGTCTGTGGTGGATGGTTTGTGGTGGATGGTCTGTGGTGGATGGTCTGTGGTGGATGGTCTGTGGTGGATGGTCTGTTGTGGATGGTCTGTGATGGATGGTCTTTGATGAATGGCCTGTGGTGGATGGTCTGTGGTGGATGGTCTGGTTTGTGGTGGATGGTCTGTGGTGGATAGTCTGTGGTGGATGGTCTGTGATGGATGGTCTGGTCTATGGTGGATGGTCTATGGTGGATGGTGGATGGTCTATGGTGGATGGTCTGTGGTGGATGGTCTGTGATGGATGGTCTGCGGTGGATGGTCTGTGATGGATGGTCTGTGGTGGATGGTCTGTTGTGGATGGTCTGTGATGGATGGTCTTTGATGAATGGTCTGTGGTGGATGGTTTGTGGTGGATGGTCTGTGGTGGATGGTCTGTGGTGGATGGTCTGGTTTGTGGTGGATGGTCTGTGGTGGATAGTCTGTGGTGGATTGTCTGTGATGGATGGTCTGGTCTATGGTGGATGGTCTATGGTGGATGGTGGATGGTCTGTGGTGGATGGTCTATGGTGGATGGTCTGTGGTGGATGGTCTGTGGTGGATGGTCTGTGGTGAATGGTCTGGTCTGTGGTGGATGGTCTGTGATGGATAATCTTTGATGAATGGTCTTTGATGAATGGTCTGTGGTAGATGGTCTGTTGTGGATGGTCTGTGATGGAAGGTCTTTGATGAATGGTTTGTGGTGGATGGTCTGTGATGGATGGTCTGTGGTGGATGGTCTGTGGTGGATGGTCTGTGGTGGATGGTTTGTGGTGGATGGTCTGTGGTAGATGGTCTGTGGTGGATGGTCTGTTGTGGATGGTCTGTGATGGAAGGTCCTTGATGAATGGTTTGTGGTGGATGGTCTGTGGTGGATGGTCTGTGGTGGATGGTCTATGGTGGATGGTCTATGGTGGATGGTCTGTGATGGATGGTCTGTGGTGGATGGTCTGTGGTGGATGGTCTGTGGTGGATGGTCTGTGGTGGATGGTCTGTGGTGGATGGTCTATGGTGGATGGTCTGTGGTGGATGGTCTGTGGTGGATGGTCTGTGGTGGATGGTCTGTGGTGGATGGTCTATGGTGGATGGTCTGTGGTGGACGGTGTCCTGACTGAGGAGCAGAAAGAGAAGGTCCCGTGCAAAGAGATACCTGGAGTTTCTGATGTGAAAGATCCCTCTACAGACATGGAAAGATAAGCCCTGACAGAAATGCCTTTGGACCATCAGAGGAATGCTGATCAACCTGCAGCAAGCACCTTGGACATGGATTTTTCTGCTCATGTTTCTGCTGAGACCTGTAGTCCCTCTACCAAGTTTGTTACATATGTTTCACATGGTATGGCTGCCACCTGCAAAGAGATTGCCTCACCTGAGGAAGCCATGAGTACAACTCTGCATGGCCTCCATTGCAGTCTAAGAATGGCGATTGTGGGGCAGTAAAACTGAAGCTCAACCAACAATTTTTTACCCCCCCCAGCCACCCATGTAAGTGAGCCCTATTACTGAATATACAGCCTAAGATACATTTGTTCAAGTTTCCTGTGAAAGAATCATTTTCGCACCCTTATTACTTTGGCGCTGTTTACCCGCTTGCAGACCACCGTCATTATACTGCGGCAGGTTGGCACGATCCTGCGAGCCGTCGTAGCTATACGTTGGCTCCTTTAAGAGCGATAGCAGGCAAGCGCGCGCGCTGCACTGCAGGGGTGCCGATGTTCGTGGCCGACTGCTATAAATCTATCCCCTATTTTGTAGACACTATAACTTTTGTGCAAACCAATCAATATACGCTTATTGCATTTTTTTTTTTACCAAGAATATGTAGAAGAATACGTATCGACCTAAACTGAGGAAAAAATGTGTTTTTTTTTTAAAAAATAGGACATTATAGCAAAAAGTACAAAATATTGTGTTTTTTTTTTTAAAATTGTCGCTCTTTTTTTGTTTATAGCGCAAAAAATAAAAACCGCAGAGGCGATCAAGTACCACCAAAAAAAAGCGCTATTTGTGGGAAAAAAAGGACGTCAATTTTGTTTGGGTGCAATGTCGCACGACCGCGCAATTGTCAGTTAAAGCGACGCAGTGCGGAATCACAAAAAAATGGCCTGGTCATTCAGCAGCCGAATCTTCCGGGGCTGAAGTGGTTACAATACAGCCGATCCTGCACAGAAATGGCAATGCGTGAATTCTTACTGACTGCAGCCGCCAGCCTGTTTGAAGCTCAGATTTGCAGGAAAATATATATATATATTTTTTTATAAGTCCCGCGACATTTTGCTCCATGCGCTAAAAACTGGCAGAGAAGCCAGAATGGGTCCATGGCGGGTTTTACTGCCACAAGTACTTATTACAATTTCATTGATTTAATTGGCAGATTAAATTTCCGACACAAAGGCACTGAGAGTAATACAATTCAATGAACCTTTTGGGTATTCTTATGGGGTTTTTTTTCCACCTTATCCACTTGCCCTCTGGAAAGTTTTATCCCCACTTTATGACCAGGCCATTTTTTTGCAATACGGCACTGCGTTACTTTAACCACTTCAGCTCCAGAAGGTTTTACCCCCTTCATGACCAGGCCATTTGTTGCGATAAAGCACTGCGTTAATTTAATTGACAATTGCGCGGTCGTGCAACGTCGTAAACAGATAAAGTTGACGTCCTTTTTTTCCCCACAAATAGAGCTTTCTTTTGGTGGTATTTGATTACCTCTGCGTTTTTTTGTTTTGTTTTAAATGAAATAAAAAATGATCCTGCTGAGAAGAACTGAGACTTGTGGGGGATGTAGTCCCAAGAAAAACTGAGCCTGTGTTTTAGAATGGCTTTTGAACTGCATATCCCAGAATTATTTCCTCCAAGCTTGGAGGACATTGTGGGAGACAAACCGTCCTGCAGGCTGTTAGCAGAACGGAGTAGGGAACATCTCCTGGTACATGAGAACCCCGCTGTCACTGACTGGTTCTTCTTCTTCATCACTGGGGAGAACTCCACTGTCACTGACTGGTGCTGTCGCCTGATTATTGGGGAGAACTCCACTGTCACTGACTGGTGCTGCCGCCTGATTATTGGGGAGAACCCCACTGTCACTGACTGGTGCTGCCGCCTGATTATTGGGGAGAACCCCGCTGTCACTGACTGGTGCTTCCTCCTCATCATTGGGGAGAACTCCACTGTCACTGACTGGTGCTGCCACCTGATTATTGGGGAGAACCCCGCTGTCACTGACTGGTGCTGCCGCCTGATTATTGGGGAGAACCCCACTGTCACTGACTGGTGCTGCCGCCTGATTATTGGGGAGAACCCCGCTGTCACTGACTGGTGCTTCCTCCTCATCATTGGGGAGAACTCCACTGTCACTGACTGGTGCTGCCACCTGATTATTGGGGAGAACCCCGCTGTCACTGACTGGTGCTTCTTCCTCATCATTGGGGAGAACTCCACTGTCACTGACTGGTGCTGCGGCCTGATTATTGGGGAGAACCCCGCTGTCACTGACTGGTGCTTCTTCCTCATCATTGGGGAGAACTCCACTGTCACTGACTGGTGCTGCCGCCTGATTATTGGGGAGAAACCCCGCTGTCACTGACTGGTGCTTCTTCCTCATCATTGGGGAGTATCCCACTGTCACTGACTGGTGCTGCTTCCTCATCATTGGGAAGAACCCCACTGTCACTGACTGGTGCTGCCGCCTCATCATTGGGGAGAACCCCGCTGTCACTGACTGGTGCTGCCGCCTGATTATTGAGGAGAACCCCACTGTCACTGACTGGTGCTGCTTCCTCATCATTGGGGAGAACCCCACTGTCACTGACTGGTGCTGCTTCCTCATCATTGGGGAGAACCCCGCTGTCACTGACTGGTGCTGCTTCCTCATCATTGGGGAGAACCCCACTGTCACTGACTGGTGCTGCTTCCTCATCATTGGGGAGAACCCCACTGTCACTGACTGGTGCTGCTTCCTCATCATTGGGGAGAACCCCGCTGTCACTGACTGGTGCTGCTTCCTCATCATTGGGGAGAACCCCGCTGTCACTGACTGGTGCTGCTTCCTCATCATTGGGGAGAACCCCACTGTCACTGACTGGTGCTGCCGCCTCATCATTGGGGAGAACCCCGCTGTCACTGACTGGTGCTGCCGCCTGATTATTGAGGAGAACCCCGCTGTCACTGACTGGTGCTGCTTCCTCATCATTGGGGAGAACCCCACTGTCACTGACTGGTGCTGCTTCTTCATCATTGGGGAGAACCCCGCTGTCACTGACTGGTGCTGCCGCCTGATTATTGGGGAGAACCCCGCTGTCACTGACTGGTGCTGCTTCCTCATCATTGGGGAGAACCCCACTGTCACTGACTGGTGCTGCCGCCTGATTATTGGGGAGAAACCCCGCTGTCACTGACTGGTGCTTCTTCCTCATCATTGGGGAGTATCCCACTGTCACTGACTGGTGCTGCTTCCTCATCATTGGGAAGAACCCCACTGTCACTGACTGGTGCTGCCGCCTCATCATTGGGGAGAACCCCGCTGTCACTGACTGGTGCTGCCGCCTGATTATTGAGGAGAACCCCACTGTCACTGACTGGTGCTGCTTCCTCATCATTGGGGAGAACCCCACTGTCACTGACTGGTGCTGCTTCCTCATCATTGGGGAGAACCCCGCTGTCACTGACTGGTGCTGCTTCCTCATCATTGGGGAGAACCCCGCTGTCACTGACTGGTGCTGCTTCCTCATCATTGGGGAGAACCCCACTGTCACTGACTGGTGCTGCCGCCTCATCATTGGGGAGAACCCCGCTGTCACTGACTGGTGCTGCCGCCTGATTATTGAGGAGAACCCCGCTGTCACTGACTGGTGCTGCTTCCTCATCATTGGGGAGAACCCCACTGTCACTGACTGGTGCTGCTTCTTCATCATTGGGGAGAACCCCGCTGTCACTGACTGGTGCTGCCGCCTGATTATTGGGGAGAACCCCACTGTCACTGACTGGTGCTGCCGCCTGATTATTGGGGAGAACCCCACTGTCACTGACTGGTGCTGCTGACTCATCATTGGGGAGAACCCCGCTGTCACTGACTGGTGCTGCCGCCTGATTATTGGGGAGAACCCCACTGTCACTGACTGGTGCTGCCGCCTGATTATTGGGGAGAACCCCACTGTCACTGACTGGTGCTGCCGCCTCATCATTGGGGAGAACTCCACTGTCACTGACTGGTGCTGCCGACTCATCATTGGGGAGAACCCCACTGTCACTGACTGGTGCTGCTTCCTCATCATTGGGGAGAACCCCACTGTCACTGAGTTGTGCTGCCACCTGATTATTGAGGAGAACCCCGCTGTCACTGACTGGTGCTGCCACCTGATCATTGGGGAGAACCCCACTGTCACTGACTGGTGCTGCCACCTGATCATTAGGAGTAAACCCACTGTCACTGACTGGTGCTGCCACCTGATCATTAGGAAGAACCCCCCTTTACTGACTGGTGCTGTCACCTGATTGTTGGGGAGAACCCCACTGTCACTGTTGCTATACCAGCCTCTGAAAAGCAATCCACTGTCGGTCACTTTTCAGAGGGTGGTAAGCATTACCATCAGTCATAAAAAAGCTCTTAAAGTAGATTTAAACCCAATCACCAAAATCTCACATATGCTTATAAATGTAATTTTGGCCACTTCCTGTTGTAGGGTGACAACAGTCTGTCTTTATCCCTCAATTGTGCTCCTGTGTTGTCACCTTGTCACATGAGCTTCTGATGGAGACTACCAGTGGCCATTTCAGCACACATAACACAGACATGGTCCGCTGTTGCCACCATCAGGAAACCCTCCATGCTAAGGCCATGAAACCAATGATGGAGTGTGTCTAGCCAGGAAGTAAACGCAAAGAGGCTGCAGGAGATCAGAAGCAAAGGATGGAACAAAAATCGAAAACGCAATGCACAGTGCACGTGAAATGTCATCTAATTAGTGCTTCCTTTCACGCTGCCCCTGCCAGGAGGAAATGTAATATTACAGGGTAACATTGAAATGTAACATTTTCCTTTATCTAATTAACTGCTGCATGCCTGAGCGCTCTTTTCTTTTCTTGGTTTCACTGACTGATATTATCCAACCATAATTATCCCAAAACTTGCTAATGGCAGAATGCAGCCTGGTGTCATCCTCATCCTGAGTGTTCAGTGGAAGTTCCCCGGAGAAGCCCCCCCCCCCCCCCCCCCCCCACCTGCAGCTACAAGCCGTGATACAAGGACACACGCAGACCTATAAATCATACATACACACATATGGCACATAAATCATAGATACACACAGACAGCTCACATCACTGTCTGAGATTGGGGGGATTCACATGGTAACCATGGCAACCGGATCTTGGGAGCAACATGGGGGGGGGGGGATATCGTCTAATACAGAACAAAGGAAGAAAGGGGAGGGTGAAGTGTGCAATCCCTCTAATAGATACACAGATAAGACTCTGCACCAACTACCTGTACTCCACATACAGACAATGCAAGGTGGGAGAGCTCCCATGGAGGCCACAGAGGTCTGAGGGGGACCATTTCTTTGTAAGAATATATTCCTGCTACAATGTGTCAACTTCTGATATCTACAATGTATCTACTTCTCATCACTACAATGTATCCTCTTCCAATCACTACAATATATCCACTTCCAATCACTACAATGTATCCATTTCCAATCACTACAATGTATCCTCTTCCAATCACTACAATGTATCCTCTTCCAATCACTACAATGTATCCTCTTCCAATCACTATAATGTATCCTCTTCCAATCACTACAATGTATCCTCTTCCAATCACTACAATATATCCACTTCCAATCACTACAATGTATCCACTTCCAATCACTACAATGTATCCACTTTCAATCACTACAATGTATCCACTTGTAAACACTACAATGTATCCACTTCTGATCACTACAATGTATCCACTTGTAAACACTACAATGTATCCATTTCCAATCACTACAATGTATCCACTTGTAATCACTACAATATATCCACTTCCAATCACTACAATGTATCCACTTCCAATCACTACAATGTATCCACTTGTAATCACTACAATGTATCCACTTCCAATCACTACAATGTATCCACTTCCAATCACTACAATGTATCCACTTCCAATCACTACAATGTATCCACTTCCAATCACTTCAACGTATCCACTTCCAATCACTACAATGTATCCACTTCCAATCATTACAATGTATCCACTTGTAATCACTACAATGTATCCACTTCCAATCACTACAATATATCCACTTGTAATCACAACAATGTATCCACTTCCAATCACTACAAGATATTCACTTCCAATCACTACAATGTATCCACTTCCAATCACTACAATGTATCCACTTCCAATCACTACACGGTATCCACTTCCAATCACTACAATGTATCCACTTTCAATCACTACAATATATCCACTTGTAATCATTACAATGTATCCACTTTTAATGACTACAATGTATCCACCTCCAATCACTACACTATATGCACTTTTAATGACTACAATGTATTCACTTTCAACAATTACAAGGTATTCACTTCCCATCATTACAATGTAACCACAACCTTTAATATTGTCTCTACTTTTCTAAGTGCATCCACTTCCAATAACTATCATTTAGCCACTTACAATTATTACAATGTATCCACTTCTAATCACTACAATGTATCAATGTATCTACTTTGCATCACTACAATGTACTATATCTGCTTCTATTAACTACCATCTATCAACTTCTGATCATTACAATGTATCCACTTCCACAAACTATCTATCTATCTATCTATCTATCTATCTATCTATCTATCTATCTATCTATCTATCTATCTATCTATCTATCTATCTATCTATCTATCTATCTATCTATCTATCTATCTATCTATCTATCTATCTATCTATCTATCTATCTATCTATCTATCTATCTAATCTATCTCTCCTTTCCCTGTCTTTTATCTCATTGCTCTCTACTCACTCACATACTCCTGCAATGGACGCCGAGAGATTTGAGAATACAATCTATCCATCAATGCACACCCTCCTGTACATCTCTTTTTATAGTCTTATATATACTGTATCTACCTGTATCAAATTAAATAAGAATCATAAATCACAAAACCCTCCATTCTACTAATTTCGTTTTTAAACCAATTTCGATACTGACAAGTCAATCAGCCATGGCATTGTTTTATTGATCACTTTTGATCAATCCAACAAATGTTTGTGTTTATCAGATAACTGATCAGTTATCCAGTTGAATGATCATTTTCCATAAATCAATAGATCATTTCTTGCAGATTGAATGTTCAGTCGATACCATATTTTGATATCATATGTTGTATCATTGTGTTGCATTATTTAATACATGGTAATTGCTACGTTGGGATCATTTGTACCTAGATTGATCACAAATCAATACTTATATGCCAACTATAATAAGGATTTCACATTTTAAACAAGTTGCTTGAAAATCCTGAACCCATCTAACCTGCACGGGTTTAATTAAAGACATCTTTTGGTTGATGTGATGAGGAAGAAAATCAATCAGCAGAACTTTGTGCAATCTGGTTGCTGAAGACCTTAGAGGAGGGATGTTTATTTCTAGATAGATAGAGAGATAGAGAGATAGATAGATAGATAGATAGATAGATAGATAGATAGATAGATAGATAGATAGATAGATAGATAGATAGATAGATAGATAGATAGATAGATAGATAGATAGATAGATAGATAGATAGATAGATAGATAGAGAGATAGAGAGAGAGAGAGAGATAGATAGATAGATAGATAGATAGATAGATAGATAGATAGATAGATAGATAGATAGATAGATAGATAGATAGATAGATAGATAGATAGATAGATAGATAGATAGATAGTGGAAGTGAATACAATCTAGTGATCTGAAGTTGATACATTGTAATATTGGAAGCAAATAAATTGTAATGTTTGGAAGTGTATACATTGTAACGGTTGGAAGAGCAACTTTAAGTCTGTTTGTCCCTATTCAGCTCATCCAATGTCCTGTCCACTCTGATGTATTTAATAAATGCAAAGTGTAAGTAACCCAAAGCACCAATCAGAAATCATCTTTATCTAACCTGAGTAAAGTAAACTGAGATATGACCGGTGGCTGACTGAAGATCAGATCTGTATAGAATGGGAAAATCAGAATGTCAGATGTGGCAGAACTACAACTCCCAGCATATTCTGATTTCTGGTTTATTATGTCTTCCATGAAATGCCATTCAAATCTTTTGATACAAGACTAAGAGTATAAGAGAAACAGATTATCTGTATACATCTAGATGCAGTATATATAATACTACAAAAAGAGATGTACAGGAGGGTGTGCATTGATGGATAGATTGTATTCTCAAATCTCTTGGTGTCTATTGTAGGAGTATGTGAATGAGTAGAAAGCAATGAGATAAAAGACAGGTAAAAGATAGATAGATAGATAGATAGATAGATAGATAGATAGATAGATAGATAGATAGATAGATAGATAGATAGATAGATAGATAGATAGAAGCTCTTGGAGAAAGAATGTGTATTTCTAATAGTGAAAGGTAATAAATGGCAGTAGATGCGATTTCACAGGAGGGACACACAGAGCCCCCTCTTCTCTATTCACAAATTCTCCCACTTCTCTGACTCTCCCTGCACAGAAATAGAGCGATATAATATAACCAGATGTGTTGGATCCCGCAGAGAGATGCTGTGCTGTGTTCAGCCAGAGCCAGATGGCTGCCAGCAAAGCCGCCACTGAGATCTCAGTAGATTGAGGGGTTCAATATATGAGGCCAGTGAGCTCTGCTGATAGAGCCAGGTAGGGGCTAAGGGGCATTCTACCAGTGGCAACCCTTAGCCGTCCAGATACCAGCCTACATCCTGGGGGCATTCCAACGTTGCAATGGTTTCAGTACTTTCAGAGTCACCAACCTGGAACAAGCATGCAGCCAGTGAACACAGAAAAGTAGAACAGTGAATGTATTGAAATCAGTGGACCAACATGACCGGGTACCTGGCATTTACAAAGTTAGAGGTAAGTAATGGGAGCCCCCATACTTCCTTTAGTTGTGGTTCCTTTATTGTACTCTCATCACCCAAAGCCCCCACTGTCAGGCCTGCGGACTTCATTCCCACATTGGGATGAAATATCAGCCAAAGTTTAAAGCCAGTTTGAAATAATTTCCTGGGGCACATTTCTATTAAACATGAGGGGTGAGAGACAACTACATTATTCAAGTGGAAGCAAAATCTGCTTTTAATTCCACAAGAAGTCATAGGTGAAGAAGGTTGGAACTAAATATAAGACAACAGCAACCTCCTTGCTAACCTCTGAAAGAAGAGACATTTCCAGGGACAAATATCCACAAATCAGCCTGGAAATCAGGGGCAAACCATTCACTTATTACATCACTCTCTGTCCTCAGTCACCACATTTCCATAAATCACCCCACCCTGCACCCCCAATCCCTAACTTACCCCATTCTTCAGCCCCAGTATATAAGTCACCATATTCCTCAGACCTATTTTCTCCACCACTCCATTTCACAGCCCTAAAATCGAAGTCACTCAATTCCCCAGCCCCACTATCTCTATAACCCTATTTTACAGCCCTAAAATCTAAGTCTCTCTATAACCCTATTTTACAGTCCTACAGCCACAGTCACCCAATTCCACAGCCCTACAATCCCAGATACCCCATTCCCTTGCTCTAAAATCCCAGTTACCCCATTCCCCCTCCCTAAAACCCCCATCACCCAATTCCCCAGCCCTAAAATCCCAATTACCCCATTCTCTAGCTCTAAAATGCCAGTTACCCAATTCCCTGGCCCTAAAACCCCAATCACCCAATTCCCTAGCCCTAAAATTCTCCTCACCCTGTTCTGTAGCCCTAATTTTTTACTTTTCCCACAACCCTATAATCCCTGCCACCTTAGTCCCCAACCCTAATCTCTCCATCACCCCATTTCAAAGCGCTAAATTCCCAGTCACTCCATTCTCCAGTCCTAATCTCTCCATTATCCCATTTCACAGCCCTAATACGCCAAATTCAGGTAGCCCCCTTTCCTAACCTCCCCATTGCCCTACTTCACAGTCCTAAAATCCTAGTCACCCCAACCCTAATCTCCCAGTCACCCCATTCCCCAGCACTATTCTCTTAGTCAACCAATTCCTCATCCCTAATCCCTTGGCCACCTGTTTCCCCCACCCTTATTCCTCAATCACCTAGTTCCTAAGCCCTAGTACATAAGTCACCCCAGTCCTCAGCCCTAATCAAACCATTCATCAGCCATATTTCTTTAACCACATTTCTCAACCCAAATCTCTCAGTCATCTCATTCTCCAAACCTAAACTTCCAGTCACCCTATTTTCTAGTCCTAATCTTCCAGTCACCATATTCACCAGCCCTAATCTCTCATTCACCCCCATTCTACAGCCATTATCTCCCAGTCTCTCCATTCCCCAGCCCTAATCTCCCAGTTGCCCCATTCTCAGTCCCAATCTCTCCATCACTCCATACCCCATTCCTAATCCATAAATCATACCATTCCTCAGCCCTAATTTTCAGTCACCCTTTTCACCAGCCCTAATTCCTCAATTACCTATTTCCCAGCCCTAATGTATCATCCCTAACCCTAATCTCCAGTCATCCCATTCCCCAGCACTAATCTCTCAGTCAACCCATTCCACAGCCCTAATCCGAGTCACCTATTTCTCCAACCTTAATTCCTCAATCACCCTATTCCCAAACCCCAGTGCATCAGTCACCCCATTACCAAACCCTAATCTACCAATTGCCCTATTCTCCATTAATAACCCCCCAGTCACCCCATTTTCCAGCCTTCATTTTCCAGTCACCCCATTCTCCAGCTCTAATCTCTCAGTCACCCCATCTCCCAACCCTAATATTTTAGTCACCTCATTTCTCAGACCTTATCCTTCAGTCACCCTACTTCACACTCATCCCCTCTCATGGTGTTTTTGTAGTTGAGATCCTACCCTGGGCTCCATGTGCTTCTGGAAGCCTCAGCAGCTGCTCTGAAACTCATTTTGCAAGACAGTAAACGAATCACTGAGGGCTCTGAAAACGCACTTTTTTCGTCTCTTCCTCGAGTCCCACTTTATCCTTCTGCTCTCCGCTAAATGATTTCGATTGTGAGCTCATGCAGGCAGCGAGCTTCTTATCTCACTCTAATCGATTTGCGCTCCGTCCTTTGCATCACACCGAGCTGTATACTCCGGAGCTGCTGTATACACAGTGCCTAGTTCAGACAACACATTCCTCTGTGCTCACCAAGGAGGTGACTTACTGAGAGAGGAACTTGGCACTACCCTCTTTGGGGCTTTGTCTTGCCCTTTTCCTTAATAACATTTATTAATCTAGGTAGCTGAACTTGATTCTCTTTAGTCCAATTTTATATACTATAGCAGTAATTCCCAACCTCTGTCTTTAAGTATCCCCAACAGGTCATGTTTTGGGAAATTCCCAGATAAAATAGCTGTCATCAAGTTATTGACATTGATTTAAAGCACCTCTGCAAGGTGAAGGAAATCCTGAAAACATGACCTGTTGGGGGTACTTTAGGATTGAGGTTGGAAATCACTGAACCATAGGAATGTTGGATACATACATTGTTCATTACCTGGTATGTCCCCCTCCTCATGCAGCATAACTTTATATACACCTTGCCTTCCTGATTGTCCCCTTACTAATTCCTGCCATCTGCCCTCCTTGGTCTTCTGCCCTCTGCCCCCACCCTCTGCCCCCTGCCTCCCACCCTCTGCCCTCTGCCTACCACTCTCTGCCATCTGCCCCCCCTCACTCTCTGCCCTCTGTCCCCCACTCTCTGTCCTCTGCTCCTCACTCTCTACCATCTGCCCCCACTCTCTGCCATCTGCCCCCCCCCACTCTCTGCCCTCTGCTCCTCACTCCCTGCCATCTGCCCCCCCACTCTGTGCCCTCTGCCCCTACTCTCCGCCCTCTGCTCTTCCTCTCTGCCCCCCACTCTCTGCCATCTGCCCCAACCCCACTATCTGCCCTCTGTTGCTCACTCTCTGCCCTCTGCTCCTCACTCTCTGCCATCTGTCCCCTCTGCTTCTCACTCTCTTCTCCTTACTCTCTACCCCCACTCTATGCCCTCTGCTCCTTACTCTCTGCCCCCCTACTCTATGCCCTCTGCTCCTTACTCTCTGCCCCCCCACTCTAGGCCCTCTGCTCCTTACTCTCTGCCCCCCCACTCTATGCCCTCTGCTCCTTACTCTCTACCCCCCCCCCACTCTATGCCCTCTGCTCCTTACTCTCTACCCCCTACTCTATGCCCTCTGCTCCTCACTCTCTGTCATCTGCCCCCTCTGCTTCTCACTCTCTGCTCTCTGCTGCTTACTCTCTACCCCCCACTCTATGCCCTCTGCTCCTTACTTTCTGCCCCCCTACTCTATGCCCTCTGCTCCTTACTCTCTGCCCCCCCCCCACTCTATGCCCTCTGCTCCTTACTCTCTGCCCCCCCCTCTATTCCCTCTGCTCCTTACTCTCTGCCCCCTACTCTGTGCCCTCTGCTACTTACTCTCTGCCCCCCTACTCTATGCCCTCTGCTCCTTACTCTCTGCCCCCTACTCTATGCCCTCTGCTCCTTACTCTCTGCCCCCTACTCTATGCCCTCTGCTCCTTACTCTCTGCCCCCTACTCTATGCCCTCTGCTCCTTACTCTCTGCCCCCCTAAAGTATGCCCTCTGCTCCTTACTCTCTGCCCCCTACTCTATGCCCTCTGCTCCTTACTCTCTGCCCCCCTACTCTATGCCCTCTGCTTCTTACTCTCTGCTTTCCGACACACTGTTTGCTCACCTGCTGCGCTGTCCGGGGTGCTGATCCGACTCTGCGCTGTCCGGGGTGCTGATCCGACTCTGCGCTGTCCGGGGTGCTGATCCGACTCTGCGCTGTCCAGGAGGATGATCAGACTCTTTGCTGTCCGTGGTACTGATCTGGCTTCTCCGGCTCTCTGAGAAGGATAGGAGCGTCTCTCTGGCTCAGGCAGGAATGTGGTCCTAGTGGAAGGGGGCAGTAGTGAGGGAGATGGAATGAGGGGGGTGGGTGTTGATGGTGGTAGGGGGTCTCAGTGTTGGAGGGAAGATCACACTGACAGCTGCTCTGTGTACAGGTGGGGAGATGTCGGTGATCAGAATGCAGAGTGGGCAGAGGAAGGAATGTGTATGGAGAGGGCAGTGCAGGAGTCCTGGAGTTCCTGGACTGTGTGTATGGAGGGTGCAGATCTACTAAATGTACACAACTCTGTACACTGCTATATAGACACACAGGTCTGCATGTCATATCTATCTATCTATCTATCTATCTATCTATCTATCTATCTATCTATCTATCTATCTATCTATCTATCTATCTATCTATCTATCTATCTATCTATCTATCTATCTATCTATCTATCTATCTATCGATCTTACTTCTCTCTCTTTTTCTCCTCTCCCCTTGGCTTCTCCTCTTTTCTTCTCTCTCCTTTCTCTCCCCTTCCCCCAATCTTTTCTATACTCTCTCTTTCTCTCCCTCTCCTCCCTCTCTTTCTCCTCCTCTCTCTCCTTCTCTCTCTCACCCCCCCTTCCTCTTCTCCCTGGCTCTCCTCTCTCTCTCTCCCTCTCTCCTTCCACCTCTATCTCTTTCTCTCCTGCTCCCTCTCTCTCTTGTTCTCTCTCTTTCCCTCTCTCTTTCTCTCCTTCCCCCTCTCTCTCCTTTTCTTTCTGTCTGTCTCTCTCCCCCCTCTCTCTTTCTCTCCTTCTCCCCCCCCCTTTTCTCTCTCTCCTTCTCTCTACTTCCCCCTCTCTCCTTCCCTCTCTCTCACTCTCCCCCCTCTCTCTCTCTTTGTCCTTTTCTCTTCTTCTTCTTCTTCTGTCTCTCTCTCTCCTTCTCCTCTCTCTCTCATCTCTCTCTCTCATCCTCTCTTCTTCTCCCTCCTCTCTCTTCTCTCTCTCTCTCTCTCTCTCTCTCTCTCTCTCTCTCTCTCTCTCTCTCTCTCTCTCTCTCTTTCCCTCTCTCTTTCTCTCCTTCCCCCTCTCTCTCCTTTTCTTTCTCTCTGTCTCTCTCCCCCCTCTCTCTTTCTCTCCTTCTCCCCCCCCTTTTCTCTCTCTCCCTTCTCTCTACTTCTCCCTCTCTCCTTCTCTCTCACTCTCCCCCCTCTCTCTCTCCTTTGTCCTTTTCTCTTCTTCTTCTTCTGTCTCTCTCTCCTTCTCCCTCCCTCTCTCATCCTCTCTCTCTCCCCTCTCTTCTTCTTCTCTCTCTCTCTCTCTCTCTCTCTCTCTCTCTCTCTCTCTCTCCTTTCTCTCTCTCTCTCTCTCTCTCTCTCTCTCTCTCTCTCTCTCTCTCTCTCTCTCTCTCTCTCTCTCGCTCTCTCTCTCTCTCCCTCTCGCTCTCTCTCTCTCTCTCTCTCTCTCTCTCTCTCTCTCTCTCTCTCTCTCTCCCTCTCTCCCTCTCCCTCTCTCTCCCTCTGGTTCTTCTAGTATCTCTCTCTGTCTTCTATCACTTACTCTTATTCTGTATTGTATACCCCTTCTCTCTGTTATCCAAATACAATTGTAAATAGATACCATAAGGTGCTGCTTGTGGGTTCACTTTAAGACACACTCTCGAAATTGGAGCAATTTAAAGAGTAAAGTTCAGATTTATCTTTTTCGTTTCTGCCCCTAAATGGAGTTGCTCTGGTGTCCAACCTACGGCCCTCCAGCTGTTGCGGAACTACACTTCCCATGAGGCATTGTAAAACTCTGACATTCGCAGACATGACTAGGCATGATGGGAGTTGTAGTTCCTTAACAACTGGAGGGCCATAGTTTGGACACCACTGCTCTAAGGCATGTGTCATAGTGGTAGGCCCAGCCCCAGAGGCCCCTCCTAATTATAATCCAGCTTACATCCTACCAGAGCCCCCTCCCCCTTCACCCCCCCCCCCCACCCAATGTCCCTGTCCTCTGTGCCCACTCTTCCTCCATGCCATGCCATGCCCCAGCTCTGGGTTACCTTTGTCCTCATGTCTCTATCCATCTCTGTCCCCATCAGTCAGTGCCCATCATGTCTCTCTTCTATCACTTCTCTGGTGGCAGTGAGCCCTCAGCTCTTGTTATAGCCGACTCCCTGTGAAAAGTGTTAATGATTTTGGGAATTGCTGCAGCCCTGCGCTGTAGGGTGTTGGGGGAGAGGGAGCTGGTACAGGCCGCGACGTGCCTCTGACATGCCGGGATGGAGGACGCGTCGGATCAGTGTTGTCATGTGGAAGGCCCTGCAGTGGCTTCAAGTCTACCATGGTTTGTTGCTCATGACTGGAATAATATGCTTTCTTAGTAATATGGGCAATCGTGCTTCCTAAACAGCCACCTTCTGCCTGACATTTGTAAAAAGCTTCCATGGTAGAGGGGGGGGGGGGGGCTGCTATGGTGTCCCTATAGTTCTAACTGCCAGCTGCAGGTGCACACATTTGCCCCTTGTAGGTGCTGTGTAGCCACTCCCTCTGCTACTATGTCTGAGCAAGGAAAATGACCTGTTCCCACCATGCAATGTGATCTTTCCTTGCTCTGTTCCTGCATGAGCTGTGCTGTCGGTCAGGTGGACTTAGTAGGTGGGTGGCCATAGATGCATAGTGAGGATCTCAGCACTAACCTATCTATCCTATACTAACCTCCATGTTGGAAAGCTGGTACCTTCAGTCTGATTGGTAGTATTGTGGGGTAAGATGCTGCTCATGTCAGGGGGCGTGGCTGGAGCAGTGCTGGCTGAGGCCATACATAGCCAGGGCCACTGATAAGGTAGTACAGCCAGACCTCCTGAACTGGGCCTGGGCACCATCCATTCAAAAGGGGGGCCAGGCATCTGCTGAGCAGGAAGGCTGGCTGTGCTGTCTTATATACAGACACCAGTCCTCTTCTGCCTCCCCCTGCAGCGCTGCCAGCTTCTCCTCCTCTCCCTCCCTCTGGCTGTACTGCAGAAGAATTGGTCCCAGTACATGTGCACCTTCCATCTGCTATCTGGGCCCCCCTGTGTGCCCCTTTTCCCCCACAGCACTTCCAGCTTCCCTCCTCTACCCTCCCACTGGTAACTGCTGCAGGCACACAGGGGGATGTTTCAGGATAGAGAGCAGGGCAAGGGGCCTAGAAATATGTCATTTACTGGCCCCTTCCTTCCCTGAATGAACACAGTGAGCAATCGATACCAATCACTCCTGTGTTCATTCATCACTGAAACATAGTAAACTGTGCTTACTGTACCTGTTCGTTCACAAACTGAACTTGGAGCATTTCCTATTCATCTGCGCTGCTGAGGCTGCAGAAAAAGGAACTGATAAAGCCTCAGTCACTTTCCTTCGGGCGGGGGTCTGTCAGGTAAGCTGTGTCGGGCCCAATGATTTCTAACAGCAGCCTTGTACATAGCAATATCCAGATCTGAAGCACTGGGTCGGTTTTGAGTGGCGTCTTACGCCACATATGTCTATGCTTCTGAATTAGTGCTCGACGCCCGCTCCCACTTTCTGAATACCGGTAGGGACATTTGTTATCCTTCAGCTTTGAGCGGCGCTCCAGGTCTATACGTGATCACTGATTGGTCGTTTTCATTAAAACATGCCACTGTTACTTCGTTCATGAGACAGAAAATAAAAGCTCCACTGCAGTCACATGATCGCTACCTGATGTCCATATGTACACCTGCCATCAACTGCTTTTTTGCAGCAGTTAGAACACACAAGGCATGGAATGGGTCACGTGGTCTCTATTCGGCTGCCACGTTCTGATATGCCTATTAAATCTGTATAGCAAATGTTGATACTCATACATAAAAAAAACATAAAATAATTGAAAAGCAAGAAATTAAAAAAAGAGTTAAAGTAAGTAAAGTCAGTTAGTGAACATTTAATGTTCTCCAGAAAACACTGCATCTGTGCTAAAGCATGGGCTAGGCATTCTTCTGTTCCTGAAAGTATGCCTCTATGTTGAACTTTTTAATCAGCAACAATTGTCATTCCAGTCTATAATTACTGATTTTCTTGTTTAAAATATACCCCTGAAGAAGGAGAACTGCATTCTTACTCTGAAACGCGTTTGGCTTCAAGAAATACTAGCTTTCTATATGTATTCCATGACAACACTGGAATGTTCCCTTTAAATGTGCTTTTTATTAAATGTTTTGTACTTTTCATACTTTAATAAATATTTTTTCATATTAGAATATTCTTTATTATCCCTGTGCCTTAAAAGTCCACCACCGGGGGATTTTGTTCTATTTCTCTGTGCTAAAGCTCATTCTAATCACCTTTAAATTGGAAATAAAACAATTTTACTGTAAAAAAAAAAAAAAAACATTTTCAGACAGATGCAGCAGCATGCTTCCGTATAAAGTTGTTCAGGACTGCAGCCTCTTGTCAAATGACCTATCCCGGTGTCTGTATCTCTGCTATTCCTTTACATAAGGCTGCACTTCTAAGATTCCTATGTGTGAGGCTGCAGGGAATCAGGAAATGCTGTGGCAGTATAATGAGCGGGTTTACAGTCAGGGTGGTTCAGGAGATGAGGATAATGACAGCCGACCTCCTATAGATAATAGTACATAGGGGAAACAAAGTACTACGTAGGAACGCAGAGTCAGCTCATCTGCGACCGGAGAGTCCATTGGGGGGTCATTTGTATGATAGAATGACATCAATGAGACGGCACAATGACCCCATTGTAGAGCTTTAGGGGCCAAAAGTTGTGTCCTCCCATGTCGTCTAATCCCTAACCTCAAACACTTAACCCTTACATCACCTAGACCCTAAGGGCCCTAGCGCATGAGAAAACCTAAGGGTTTTCTTATGCGCTAACATGAATCAATTAAAATGAATGAGCTAGCAATGCACCAACATGTCCAAGGAAGTGAACATACAGCATTTTTGGAAATGCATATTTACATAGTTACATAGTTACATAGTAGGTGAGGTTGAAAAAAGACACAAGTCCATCAAGTCCAACCTATGTGTGTGATTATGTGTCAGTATTACATTGTATATCCCTGTATGTTGCGGTCGTTCAGGTGCTTATCTAATACTAAAACTAGTAATTCCCCCCGCTGAGACCACCGCCTGTGGAAGGAAATTCCACATCCTTGGCACTCTTATGCCGCGTACACACGATCGGACTTTCCGCCAACAAAACCATGGATTTTGTTCGAAGGTCGTTGGCTCAAACTTGTCTTGCATACACACGGTCACACAAATGCTGGCCAACAATTACGAACATAGTGACGTATTACGTGTTTTTTCAACTCTTTTGCGCCACCCCTTTGGGCTCCTTCTGCTAATTTCGTGTTAGTAGAAGTTTGGTGAGTGTTGATTCGCGCTTTTCTTTTTGCGTTTTTTTATTTTGCGCTATTATTATTATTATTGTCAATATCACTAGAAAAAAAAAGCCTTTGAAATTTTGTTTGCAATAACTCCATCAGTATCACCAGCAAAGCAGCTTCATTATTATCCCATTAAAGAAGAAGAGAATTGTGCGCTGCATTTCCAGATTTCATAATTTGCTGCGTCTCGAATGTTAATTCTCCATTACGAACAACGCTAGTATACAAGACCGACCGCTTCTGCTTCTGAGCATGCATGGACTTTTGTGCGACGGACTTGTGTACACACGGTCGGACTTTCCGACAACAAAGTTTTGTTGGCGGGAAAATTGGAGAACCCGCTAGCCAACATTTGTTGGCGGAAAGTCCGACAGCAAATGTCCGATGGAGCGTACACACGCGGTCGGAACTTTCCACCAACAAGCTCACATCCAACATTTCCTGTCGGAAAATCCGACCGTGTGTGCGCGGCAAAACAGTAAAGGACCCTCTACGTAGTTTAAGGTTAAACCTCTTTTCTTCTCATTTTAATGAGTGGCCACAACAAAACACATGGTAGTGCATTAGGGGGGTGGTACAATACATGTGTGTTGTAGCCGTGTTGCCTTAGTGGTTCGGGTGCTATTTAAAATCAAGTTCAGAGCTATAAATACACCTTTGTCATGTCATAGAGGAAGGAAGGACTGCACTGTATTGCCGCTACATCAACCAACGGGTATTCTTCTGTACTTTCAGCATGTTTATTTGGAGCTGTTTAGAGTAAACTAAGGATTAATATTTATTACTATCTATCTATCTATTGATCTTCTGTGTGATGCATGTTCATAAACAATGTTACTTTGTATCTCTCTATCTCCCCATTGAACAATATTTATAAACAATGTTACTTTGTATCTCTCTATCTCCCCATTGAACAATATTTATAAACAATGTTACTTTGTATCTCTCTACCTCCTGTCTGATCAATGTTTATAAACGTTAGTTATTAGTTAGTTTATATTAGTTATGAGGAAAGGTTGTGAGCACTGAACTTATTCTCTCTGGAGAAGAGACGCTTGAGAGGGGATATGATTTCAATATACAAATACCGGACTGGTGACCCCACAATAGGGAGAAAACTTTTTTGCTGAAGAGAGTTTAACAAGACTCGTGGCCAGTCAATAAAATTAGAAGAAAAGAGGTTTAACCTTAAACTACGTAGAGGGTTCTTTACTGTAAGAGTGACAAGGATGTGGAATTCTCTTCCACAGGCGGTGGTCTCAGCAGGGAGCATCGATAGTTTCAAGAAACTATTAGATAAGCACCTGAATGACCACAACATACAGGGATATATAATGTAATAATGACATATAATCACACACATAGGTTGGACTTGATGGACTTGTGTCTTTTTTCAACCTCACCTACTATGTAACCATGTAACATTGTTATTTTAAGTTTTTCTTTATCTCTCTCTGATTAATGTCTATAATCAATGTTAATTTGTATCTCTCTGTCTCCTATCTGATCAATGTTTGTAAACAATGTTATTTTAAGTTTTTCTCTATCTCTCTCTGATCAATGTTTATAATCAATGTTAATTTGTATCTCTCTGTCTCCTGTCTGATCAATGTTTATAAGCAATGCTATTTTGTATCTCTCTCTCTCTCTCTCTCTCTCCCTCTCTCTCTCTCTCTCTGATCAATGATTATAAACAATGCTACTTTGTAACTTCCTATCTCTCTCTCTCTCTCTCTCCCCCCCCTCTCTCTCTCTCTCTCTCTCTCTCCCCCCCCTCTCTCTCTCTCTCTCTCTCTCTCTCTCTCTCTCTTTCTCTCTCTGATCAATGATTATAAACAATGCTACTTTGTATCACTCTATTTCCTGCCTGATCAATGTTTATAAACAATGTTATTTTGTATTTCTCTATCTCCTGTCTGAACAATGTTTATGTTAAATATATGAATATTCTCTCGACATTCTATTAACTTATATTGATGGCAAAAGTCCCAAAATAGAGAGTCCGTTCAAGTTTTTGCGTAAACACTCAAAAATGGATTTAATAATAAAATAGCATAAGATTACAAGAACGATATTAAAATACAAAATTTAAAAATAACATCAATAATGTAATTACAAAAGAAAAAAAGAGGGGTTCCTCAAAAGGAAACCCCAAGTCGCACTTTGAAGGCACAGCAAACCAAGGGGATATCAAAAAAAATATATAAACTTTAATTGAAATACAAAAATATACATATACACAATACACAAAATGACGTGAAAGAGATATAAAAATCATATATATTGAATATACATGATGTGAGCCCTCATGTATATTCAATATATATGATTTTTATATCTCTTTCATGTCCTTTTGTGTATTGTGTATATGTATATTTTTGAATTTCAATTTTATATATTTTTTGATATCCCCTTGGTTTGCTGTGCCTTCAAAGTCTGACTTGGGGTTTCCCTTTGAGGAACCCCTATTTTTTTCTTTTGTAATTGCTATATGACCTACGGATGAGGCAATCGGAGTGATCTTTTTTCCTTATCAATAATGTAGTTCTGTTCTTGAGATGAAGATTATATTTATATAGATGTGTGTCTCTGTATGTCTGAAGCTGAAAAACAACTTCCGCGTGTGTCTAGCAGTCTGCTTAAAAGTGCTTTTGTTCCTTGCTTTTAGGCTCTGTTTCCACTACTGCGAGTCGTTGTGCAACTTGACACATGTGAAGTCGCATGACAAGTCAAAATGCATGTATTTGAGTCCCCGTTCTAATTGGTGCGACTCAAGTCGCAGCGAATCCAAAAAAAGGTTTTTCTAATACTTTGTTCCGACTTCGGTGCAACTTGTTCTCCCATGGTTCTCACCAGTCGCGTGACATCGCATCAAAAATCGCATTGCAAAATTGCACTGTAAATCACACGACTTTGGGGTCGCAACAGTGGAAACCAAGTCTTACTCAACAATTCAACCCCCTCCTTCCTAAAAATGGCTGGATTTGTCTTGTAGACCTACAAACTCAAGTGACCAATGAATTTCAAACTTCAATACACGCCGGCTTCAATTCAACCCCCTCCTCTCCTCCTTTCATGTCCTGAGGAATTTCTCTGTTCATGGAGGAGGGGTAACTTTCAACTAACAAAATCATTTCAAATCAATCAATTCTAGTTATTTACCATCTAAATCAAATAATACATATACCAATATATGTCTATATTATATTCAATGAAAGGCCCTTGTTCTTATTAATATCCTAATCAAGAAATATTACATTATAAAGAACTTATATTCTTAAATCAAAGGTACTCAAACTTTTTCATCTTAAGCCTAGGTTTACACTGAGTGCGGGAATGAAATGGTGCGAGTTCAGCTGAATGATTTCATTCCCGCATGTCAGTCCTGATTTCGGGGATGATTTCAGAGACATCTGTGCGGGTTTTTGCACAGATGTAAATGGAAATCGCGCACCGAAAACGCCAAAAGTAGTACAGAGACGACTTTTGAAAATCCGTGTGGTGCCACAAATGCAGCGTCACACCAATTAGGACGGTGCTATTGCTGGCAATTGCCGCCAATTCGGCATGAGATTTGACATGGCAAATCGCATGCCAAATCGCACCAATGTGAACCAGGGCTAAGAGATGTAAAAATGTATCCCATTTTTGGGGGGGGGGGGGGGAGGAAGTATATGCTAATTACTACCACATGTTAGCTCTTCAAAGCTAAGCTTATGCTAAAGAAACCTTATCTATATATATTCACAGAGACTGTAAAAACTATTTGTTACTTTTCCATATATAGAAGATATATATATATAAGATATATATATATATATATATATATATATATATATATATATATATCAGTTATAATAATAATAAAGATCTAAACCCATTCATACATATGTTAGTAATGTTAATAGGTAAATATTAGATATTAAATTAAAGAAGGCTTCTAACCATTTAGAAACAATGTTATTTTGTATCTCTCTCTGATCAATGTTTAGAAACAATGTTACTTTGTATCTATCTCTGATCAATATTTAGAAACAATGTTACTTTGTATCTCTCTGGGCTGTGCAATGTTTATTTGCGTTACTTTGCATCTAGTTATCTCCTGTCTGAACATTGATTATAAACATTGTGTCAGATTATTCTTCTTTTACAGAAGCAGCTTTAGGCCCTTTTCACTCTACCCCGGTGCATTTTTCCTGCATTCTCGGATGCCTCCTGAAGACATCCTTATTTGATGATGAAGCGCATTGGGTAGGACTTCCGGGTTAACATCATTTCCTCAAAAAACCCTCAATTCAGCTGTACCATAAACCTTCACATCAGTGTCATCATCATCAGCATCATCATCAGGGGTAAATTAGGTGAAGACTGGATAAGCACTTGCAGCACTTTCAGGAGAAGAAGCAACTCTATTGTGGAATGGATAGTGGGAAACAGAAAGTTCTCCTAAGGGCAGTAATTTAACAGTATTTATTTATAAAAATGGGTAAAAACACTTATACAGTGGGGGGGGGGGGGGGGGGGGAATAATGATTTCATCCCCTGATTTTGTAAGTTTGACCACTTACAAAGAAATGAAGGGTCTATAATTTTTATCATAGGTGTATTTTAAATGATAGAGACAGAATATCAACCAAAAATCCAGAAAAAAACACTATACAAATGTTATAAATGGAGTTGCAGTTCAGTGAGTAAAATAAGTATTTGATCCCCAAGCAAAACATGACTTAGTAGTTGGTGGAGAAATCCTTGTTGGCGATCACAGAGGTAAGACGTTTCTTGTAGTTGGTGACCAGGTTTGCACACATCTCAGGAGGGATTTTGGTTCTTTACAGATATTTTCTAAATCCTTAAGGTTTCATTGGTTGTCGCTTGGCAACTCGAAGTTTCAGCTCCCTCCATAATTTTTGTTTTAGGATTAACCTCCCTGGCGGTAGGATTATGTCGGATTTTAGGTGCTGAAAGCGGTACAATTATTTTGCATGGAAATTTGGCGTTTTATATTGTAGGTCTGTAATTCTTATTAATAACACACTTATATCTCTCCACCAAGAGTCTAGTAGATATCCCGGGTATGATGAAGTTTGAAACACAAAATCATAAATGATAATATAATAAATAAATATAAATAATTACAAAAAATAATAATGTAATAATAATAATAATAAAATAAATTTCCCCACGATTCACTATCACTCAATTCTGCAAGTGTTCTAATTTATTATCGCTGTTTTCTAGCTGGTCTAAAGCCACTTTTGACGTAAAGGGACACTGTTTGGTTGCTATGGACAATCTCAAGTTTCCAGGCAGAAAGTATATATAATATAAAACTGCATGCAGGGCATTGGACAAAGCACTGGGGACAAAAGGGAAGTGAAATGATTTCATACAGTACTGTAATCTGTAAGATTACAGTACTGTATGTGTTATGATTTTTACATTTTTTTAATTTGCCACCAGGCTCCGCCCCCATACGTCAAGTCGCTCGCAGGGAACGGATCCTGGCACAGAGAGGCTTCGGCTTCGGGAGGAGGACAGAGCCCATGGACACCGCGGGGAGACATCGCAGGATCCTGGGGACAAGGTAAGTATACCGCACCAGGATCCTGCAATGCAATCCTGAGTGTGGCTCGGGGTTACCGCTAATGGTGCTGAAATTTAACCCCGAGCCACACTCAGGAATACCGTCAGGGAGGCTACAGTCTCTGGAGACTGACTAGGCCACTCCATGACCTTAATGTGCTCCTTTGTTGCCTTGGCGGTATGTTTTGGGTCATTGTCATGCTGGAAGACCCATCAATAACCCATCTTCAGTGTTCTGGCTGAGGGAAGAAGGTTTTCATCCAAGATTTTACAATACATGACCCCGTCCATTGGCCTCTCAATGCAGCTAAGTCGGTTTGTACCTTTAGCGGAGAAACAACCCCAAAGCCTAATGTTTCCACCTCCGTGTGACTGTAGGGATGGTGTTCTTAGGGTCATAGTCAGCATTTTTCTTCCTCCAAACACGGCGAGTCCCCCTCCTCGAGAAGGCACATGTACAGTCATGCCAAGGAACATCTAAATGATTCTGAGAAGGATTAGAAGAAAGTGCTGTGGTCAGATGAGACCAAAATTTAGCTCTTTGGCATTAACTCGACTCGCCGTGTTTGGAGAAAGAAAAATGCTGACTATGACCCTAAGAACACCATCCCTACAATAAAGCACAAAGGTGGAAACATGATTTGGCGGGCTGTTTCTCTGCTAAAGGTCCAGGCCGACTTTGCTTTATTGAGGGGCCAATGGACGGGGCCATGTATTGTAAGATCTTGGATGAGAACCTTCTTCCCTCAGCCAGAACACTGAAGATGGGTCATGGATGGGTCTTCCAGCATGACAATGACCCAAAACATGCCGCCAAGGCAACAAAGTATTGGCTCAAAAAAAAGCACATTAAGGTCATGGAGTGGCTCCAGACCTTAATCCTGAAGATGGGTCATTGATGGGTCTTCTAGCATGACAATGACCCAAAACATATCACCAAGGCAACAAAAGGAATGGCTCAAGAAGAAGCACATTAAGGTCATGGAGTGGCTCCAGACCATAGTCCTAAAGAACATTTTATGGAGGGAGCTGAAACTTCGAGTTGCCAAGCGACAGCCAAGAAACGTTAAGGATTTAGAGAAGATCTGTAAAGAAGAGTGGACCAAAATCCCTTCTGAGATCTGTGCAAACCTGGTCACCAACTACAAGAAACGTCTGACCTCTGTGCTTACCAACAAGGGTTTCTCCACCAACTACTAAGTCAATGATCAGTGTTTAGAAACAATGTTACTTTGTATCTCTCTATCTCTGGGCTCATGTTTTGCTTGGGGGATCAAATACTTATTTTACTCACTGAACTGCAACTCCATTTATAACATTTGTTTCGTGTGTTTTTTCTGGATTTTCAGTTGATATTTTGTCTCTATCATATAAAATACACCTATGATAAAAATTATAGACCCTTCATTTCTTTGTAAGCGGGCAAACTTACAAAACCTGCAGGGGATCAAATAATTATTTTCCCCTCACTGTAAGATCATGGATGATACAGGCATATTGATCAGCATGGTGAGGGTCCCGCTCTATCCTGCGCCTCTAGGGGCCCCCGGGGAGCGCACGAGCTTCACAGATTTGGATTGGAGAGGACTGCGCCATTGTTTTAGTTTGGATTTGTTTGATACTCAGCACAGAGCATGTTGATTGGGCACTTGAATTATATTGCAATATGTTTGTGCAGTAATGGCATTGGTGTTAGTGTGTGGCTCCCATAATTGAAGGGCATGCTGAGTGGTGAATTATTTATATGATTTTATTAATATTTTTTGCATGCATTGTTTGCACAGGTTCGCATGTTTTATTCACTTATTTATTGATGTTTGGCGCTGTAATGTGATTTGAGTATTCGTACGAATTCCTCGGCATTCCTCACGGCCGCACCACTCACTATATTATCGTTTTTCTTTTTGGGTGGCTTGGGAGATCTCTTATTATTTTTCTAACCATTAATATTTAATAACTGTTTTGTTTTTCATTTTTAATTTTGTTTGTTAGCCCTAAAAAGTGCAAAATTGAAAATAAATAAATAAATAAATAAATAAATAAAAACGTTATTTCATTTGTAAATAGCTTTCTAATGCTTTATACCAAAATCATAATTTTAGTATCATTTTAAAAAGGAAATATAGAATAAAATGTATACTTTTATCAATGGTAACTCTTCTTTTTTTTTAAACTAATACTCATGAAAATAGAAAAAAAGTGTGTGTTTTTATTTCCAAAGTTTTATTATTTTTTTTCTATGGATTGCATAAAAAATATTATTTTAAGTTATATATATAATTACTTTGTTATCCTAAAGTGGAGCTCCAGCCCCCCATCAAAAAAATTTAAAGTCAGGAACTACTACAAATACTGGAGGGGGAGACAGAGGAAATGCCTCCTCCTCCTACTACAACGTTACAATGTACAGTCTGATCACTGGAGGAGGGGGGACTGAGGAAATGCCTCCTCCTCCTACTACAACGTTACAATGTACAGTCTAAACACTGGGGGAGGGTAGACTGAGGAAATGCTTCCTCCTCCTTCTACAACGTTACAATGTACAGTCTGATCACTGAGTGAGGGGAAACTGAGGAAATGACTCCTCCTCCTCCTACAAAGTTACAATGTACAGTCTGATCACTGGAGGAGAGGAGACTGAGGAAATGCCTCCTCCTTCTTCTACAACGTTACAATGTACAGTCTGATCACTGGGGGGGAGGGGAGACTGAGGAAATTACTCCTCCTCCTCCTCCTACAAAGTTACAATGTACAGTCTGATCACTGGAGGAGGGGAAACTGAGGAAATGACTCCTCCTCCTTCTACAAAGGTACAATGTACAGTCTGAACACTGGGGGAGGGGAGACTGAGGAAATGCCTCCTCCTGCCTGCAGCAAACTGATGACATCATCTCAGCCTAGGCAAAGTCGCTGTCTGGGGCTTTCTAATGATTAGAAGGTGGAACTTCACTGAGAACGGATTCTGTTGCTGTATATTGTGACATATATATATATATATATATATATATATATATATATATATAAATGACCACCATGTCACAATATATATATATATCTATATATATATATATATATATATAGATATATATATATATATATAGATATATATATATATACTGTATTGGAATATTACTGACAGGTCCACTTTAAGGATGGACGAGGATGATTTCACTCCTTTAGAAAGCTGTCAGTTGGGATATTATCTGCTCCCTGACAGATCTACATCCTGATTACTGCCAAGTGACACCTAAAAAAAGAAAGAAATGTCTATAAATGACAAGATTTCGACCTGTAAGAGTCATTTCTGCTCTATAATTGATATTTTCCTAAATCTCTGATTTGGGCCGTGGCGCTCCTCTGTCGGGGGGTAATTACACCTTCTATCTGATGCCATGAGTGTCTGTGAACCCCCCAGAGGGAGCCGTTGTCTCTCTCATCAGGCCCGGCACAGATGATTGATGCGGCTGCTACCTGAATGTGACACCTACCCCACAGTGCAGCCGCCCACCCCATCTCCCCGACAAGGACATCCTTAAGTGACGATCGCTTCTCAATCTGTCAGACCCTGAAATGTTACACGTGAGCCGCCCTGCCCGCCATGCCAACATGCTGACCGCGTTATCCGGGCCGCCATGCCAAGACGCGAACCACGTTATCCCGGCCGCCATGCCAACACGCTGACCGCGTTATCCAGGCCACCATGCCAACACGCTGACCGCGTTATCCGGGCCGCCATGCCAACACGCTGACTGCGTTATCCGGGCCGCCATGCCAACACGCTGACCGCGTTATCCGGGCCGCCATGCCAACACGCTGACCGCGTTATCCGGGCCGCCATGCCAACACGCTGACCGCGTTATCCAGGCCACCATGCCAACACGCTGACCGCGTTATCCGGGCCGCCATGCCAACAAGCTGACCGCGTTATCCGGGCCGCCATGTCAACACGCTGACCATGTTATCCCGGCCGCCATGCCAACACGCTGACCGTGTTATCCGAGCCGCCATGCCAACACGCTGACCGCGTTATCCGGGCCGCCATGCCAACACGCTGACCGCGTTATCCGGGCCGCATGCCAAGATGCTGACCGTGTTATCTAGGCCGCTATGACAAGACGCTGACTGCATTATCCGGGCCGCCATGCCAACACATTGACCGCGTTATCCAGGCCGCCATGCCAAGACGCTGACCGCGTTATCTGGGCCGCCATGCCAACACGCTGACTGCGTTATCCGGGCCGCCATGCCAAGACGCTGACCGCGTTATCTGGGCCACCATGCCAACACGCTGACCGCGTTATCCAGGCCACCAAGCCAACACGCTGACCGCGTTATCCGGACCGCCATGCCAACACGCTGACTGCGTTATCCATCCGCCATGCCAACACGCTGACCGCGTTATCCGGGCCGCCATGCCAACACGCTGACCGCGTTATCCGGGACGCCATGCCAACAAGCTGACCGCGTTATCCGGGCCGCCATGTCAACACGCTGACCGCGTTATCCCGGCCGCCATGCCAAGACGCTGACCGCGTTATCCGGGCCGCATGCCAAGACGCTGACCGCGTTATCCGGGCCGCCATGCCAACACGCTGACCGCGTTATCCGGGCCGCCATACCAACACACTGACTGCGTTATCCATCCGCCATGCCAACACGCTGACCGCGTTATCCGGGCCGCCATGCCAACAAGCTGACCGCGTTATCCGGGCCGCCATGTCAACACGCTGACCATGTTATCCCGGCCGCCATGCCAAGACACTGACCGCGTTATCCGGGCCGCCATGCCAACATGCTGACCGCGTTATCCGGGCCGCCATGCCAACACGCTGACCGCGTTATCCGGGCCGCATGCCAAGATGCTGACCGTGTTATCTAGGCCGCTATGACAAGACGCTGACTGCATTATCCGGGCCGCCATGCCAACACATTGACCGCGTTATCCAGGCCGCCATGCCAAGACGCTGACCGCGTTATCTGGGCCGCCATGCCAACACGCTGACTGCGTTATCCGGGCCGCCATGCCAAGACGCTGACCGCGTTATCTGGGCCACCATGCCAACATGCTGACCGCGTTATCCAGGCCACCAAGCCAACACGCTGACCGCGTTATCCGGACCACCATGCCAACACGCTGACTGCGTTATCCATCCGCCATGCCAACACGCTGACCGCGTTATCCGGGCCGCCATGCCAACACGCTGACCGCGTTATCCAGGACGCCATGCCAACAAGCTGACCGCGTTATCCGGGCCGCCATGTCAACACGCTGACCGCGTTATCCCGGCCGCCATGCCAAGACGCTGACCGCGTTATCCGGGCCGCATGCCAAGATGCTGACCGCGTTATCCGGGCCGCCATGCCAACACGCTGACCGCGTTATCCGGGCCGCCATACCAACACGCTGACCGCGTTATCCGGGCCGCATGCCAAGATGCTGACCGTGTTATCTGGGCCGCTATGACAAGACGCTGACCGCGTTATCCGGGCCGCCATGCCAACACATGGACCGCGTTATCCAGGCTGCCATGCCAAGACGCTGACCGCATTATCCGGGCCGCCATGCCAACACGCTGACCGCGTTATCCGGGCCGCCATGCCAACACGCTGACCGCGTTATCCGGGCCGCCATGCCAACACGCTGACCGCGTTATCCGGGCTGCCATGCCAACACGCTGACCGTGTTATCCGTCCTTTCACTCTCATGGTTCCTGACTCCTGCCTACAGCAGACTGGTGACATCATCTCAACCTAGGCAAAGTCACTGGGAGGGGGGGGGGGGTGTGAGGCTGACAAAATGCTTCCTCCTGCCTGCAGCAGACCGATGACTTCATCTCAGCTGAGGCAAAGTCCCTTGGGGAGGGGAGACTGAAGAAATGCTTCCTCCTGCCTGCAACAGATTGATGACATCATCTTAGCCTAGACAAAATCACTGGGGGAGGGAGACTAAGGAAATGCTATATCCTGCCTGCAGAAAACTGATTACAGGAAGAAATGAGGAAATGCCTCCTCCTCCTTTTACAAAGTTACAATGTACAGTGAGCTCCATGAGTGTGATGGCCTGTCCCGCGGACTCTATGTGCGCGGGGATACCCGCGATCGTCTCACGGAGAGGAAGAACGGGGAAATGCTGATGTAAACAAGCATCTCCATGTTCTGCCTAATGACAGGACACTGATTACAGCTCCCTGTAAGCGGTGATCAGTGACATGTCACACGTAGCCCCTCCCCCTCACAGTTAGAATCACTCCCTAGGACACACTTAACCCCTACAGCGCCCCCTAGTGGTTAACCCCTTCACTGCCAGTCACATTTACACCGTAATCAATACATTTTTAATCACACTGATTGCTGTCAAATGTGAATGGTCCCAAAATATCATCAAAAGTGTCCGATCTGCCCGCCATAATGTCGCAACAAAAATCGCAGATCGCCGCCATTACTAATAAAAAAAAAAATATTAATAAAAATGCCATAAATCTATCCCCTATTTTGTAGACGCTATAACTTTTGCGCAAACCAATCAATAAACGCTTATTGCGATTATTTTTACCAAAAATATGTAGAAGAATACGTATCGGCCTAAACTGAGAAAAAAAACGTTTTTTTAAATATATTTTTTGGGGATATTTAGTATAGTAAAAAATAATACGTTTTTTTTTCGAAATTGTCACTCTTTTCTTGTTTATAGCGCAAAAAATAAAAACCACAGAGCTGATCAAATACCGTCAAAAGAAAGCTCTATTTGTGGGGAAAAAAAAGGCGTCAATTTTGTTTGGGAGCCACCTCGCACGACCACGCAATTGTCAGTTAAAGCGACGCAGTGCCGAATCGCAAAATGTGCTCCGGTCTTCGGCCAGCCAAATGGTCCGGGGCTGAAGTGGTTAAACGGGAATTCACGTTCAGAATTGTGTGTTTCCCTGGCGATTTATGAAGGTTCAATGTCACCGCCTTACCGCCGGGTCTGGTGTCACCGGCGCATCACTAGATCCTAATTAAGGGGCAGGTTGCATCCTTTGAAAATTCTTTTCTAATCTGTAAAAGTTGCAGCAAAGTAAAACTGGTGACTGTGGCTATAGCAACCCGTGAGCTGCCTGCCTCCCGTCCAACCTGCGCAAGAAAAATTTAATTGACATTTAACGCCGGGCGCGTGGAGAAAAAGTGTCCATAGCAACTGCTGAGACCGCATTTGTTTTCTTCTTTATTTCTTTTTTCTTTTTTTTTTTTTTTCTGAGACAGTGTAATCCGAACTGACTGGTTGCTATGGGCAGCCAGGTTTGCATGAATTTTTCAACTCAAGATTTCTCAGCTAAAAAATCTTTGTTTCCAATCCTCGTCTGCTGGAATCAATTCCGTTCTCAGGTGCTGAGAGCTCCAGCGATCAATCACTCGGTGAGTCACTAATCCCGTCCAGGAAAGTCT
Source organism: Lithobates clamitans (assembly GCA_037952925.1). NCBI lineage: Eukaryota > Metazoa > Chordata > Amphibia > Anura > Ranidae > Lithobates > Lithobates clamitans. Next base: position 539,933 of record JBBGZY010001107.1, read on the forward strand.
GAAGCTGCGCTAAAGTCAGAGCGCTCACCTTTCAGTCGAATTAAATCCAATGAAGTCTGATTCTGTGGAGGAGATAATTCATGCTAAAAGTTCTTGTCATAGCATTCTGAACTGCGCAACCTCCCTCTCGTGTTCCAGTGTGGGGGAAGGGGGGTCCTCTGGGGCCCAGGGAATGGCCGGGGCTGCTGGAGCCAGGCAACACAGTTGGGTTGATTTACTAAAACTGGGGGGCAGAAGTTGGTGCAGCTGGTCATGGGAGCCAATCAATGCACAGGTGGGGCCGGGCGACGTCACTTCCGGTCCAGAGCTGAAACAGGAAATGCATGTTTTTAGTGCTTAAAGTCAACATTTTTCATCAATTATTTGGTAATCTGGCACTGGGTCTATACTGGGGGGTGAATGCCATCGGAGGTCTGTATTTGGGGGGTCTGTACTTGGGGGTGACTGTTCTAAGAATTGGGTGTCTGTACTGGGGGGGTGACTGTTCTAAGAATTGGGTGTCTGTACTGCGGGTCTGTGCTGGGGGGGTTTCTGTACTGGGGGGGGACTGTACATGGTAGTCTTTACTGGTGAGGGAGTTCTTTACTGGGGGATGACAGTTCTGAAGGGTCTGTACTGGGGAGTGACTACCCCAAGAGGTCTGTACTTGGGTTATGGGGTCTGTACTGGAGGGTGACTGTCCTGAGGGGTTTGTACTGGGGGGGTTGACATCTGTTTTTAGGGGTCTCTACTAAGAATTGGGTGTCTGTACTTCCATGGCTTCGCTGGGGGCCGGGTATCTGTGCGGAGAGATCTATACTGGGGAGGGAGTTCTGTACTAGGAGGATGACTGTCCTGAGTGGTCTGTACTGGGGGAGTGACTGTACAAAGTGGTCTCTACTGGGGAGGGAGTTCTGTACTGGGGGTCGACTATCCTGAAGGGTCTTTACTGGAGTTGACTGTCCTGGGAGGGTCTTTACTTGAGGGGGGAGGGGGTGTCTGTACTGAAAGGGCTGTACTGGGTGGGGATGTCTGTATTTAGGGGTCTTTACTAAGAACAGGATGTCTGTATGGCGTGGTCTGTACTGGGGGGGGGGGGGTATCTGTAGTGATGGGTCTGTATTGGGGAGAGGTGTCTGTACTGGGAGAGAAGTGTGTATTAATGGGTCTGTACTGGGAGGGGAGTGTGTATTGAGGGGTCTGTACTGGGAGGGGAGTGTGTATTGAGGGGTCTGTACTGGGTGGGGAGTGTGTGTTGAGGGGTCTGTACTGGGTGGGGAGTGTGTATTGAGGGGTCTGTACTGGGAGGGGAGGGTTTATTGAGGGTTTGATACTGGAAGGGGAGTGTGTATGGAGGGGTCAGTACTGGGAGAGGAGTGTGTGTTGAGGGGTCTGTACTGGGAGGGGAGAGTGTATTGAGGGGTCTGTACTGGGAGGGGAGTGTGTGTTGAGGGGTCTGTACTGGGAGGGGAGTGTGTATTAAGGGGTCTGTACTGGGAGGGGAGTGTTTATTGAGGGGTCTGTACTGGGAGGGGAGTGTTTATTGAGGGGTCTGTACTGGGAGGAGAGTGTGTATTGAGGGGTTGGTACTGGGAGGGGAGTGTGTATTGAGGGGTCTGTACTGGGAGGGGAGTGTTTATTGAGGGGTCTGTACTGGGAGGTGAGTGTGTATTGAGGGGTCGGTACTGGGAGCGGAATGTGTATTGAGGGGTCTATACTGGGAGGGGAGTGTGTATTGAGGGGACTGTACTGGGAGGGGAGTGTGTATTGAGGGGTCTGTACTGGCGTGCTGTGTAGGGAGATACAAGTCAGGATGGCTGGAAAGGAGGATTTGGGTATGTTAGGGGGGATCTGTATCGTGAAGAATATGGGCTGGGGGGGGGTTACATATGTGCTATGTATAGGGGAGTAGGCTCAGGTTTTATATAACCATGCCCTTTTAAGCCCCTCCCACTGTTAGCACAATTTGGCCACACCCTCATTTTGGTGCCACTTTTGTTACCTCAAACATTCTGGTGGCTGGGAGAGGTTTTCCAAAAATTATCTCCCCCCCCCGGGGTGCCAGATATCCTGGGCACCCTGCTGTCAGGGCCATCTTTAAGGCAGGGCAAAAGGGGCAGCTGCCCTGGGCCCTGTCATTGTTGTGGGGCCCTAAGCAGCTGCCTCATACTTGCCAGCTATCCCAGTTTAAATTCCCTTGTCTTTTGAAGTTTTAGTCCTGTGCTGTGTCCCGATATCTCAGTGTGAAGTGCTGCTACTAATGCTGCCCAGCTTTGCCCTATTGTTGTGTACAGATGACTCACCTGCAAACCCTGTGTTTACATGTAAATAACCGGCATTCATAAGTAAATAGCTGCAGCCGGTGGCATTGATATGTAAATAAAGGCGGCATTCATATGTATATCATGCTCCCCCTGCAGTGAGGAGATGATGTGCTGTAACCTCTAGCAACCAATCAGTGAGCAGTATTACTGTACAGTAATCTCTAGCAACCAATTAACAAGCAGAAATCATTTTCTGTAACCTCTAGCAACTAATCAGTGAGCCGTAATGTGTGCTGTAATCTCTAGAAACTAATCAGTGAGCCGTAATGTGTGCTGTAACCTCTAGCAACTAATCAGTGAGCCGTAATGTTTGCTGTAACCTCTAGCAACTAATCAGTGAGCCGTAATGTGTGCTGTAACCTCTAGCAACTAATCAGTGAGCCGTAATGTGTGGTGTAACCTCTAGCAACCAGTCAGTAAGCAGTAATGATATGCTGTAACCGCTGGCAACCAATCACAATCGCTGCCTGATCTGATACAGTAAACTAATTTTAAGTCTAGCTGCTATTTATTGTATGTCTCAGAGCAGGTGGAGAGCGAAATTGCATTGGGGGGGGCAAGAAAATGTTTGCCCAGGGTCCAATCAATATTATAGACGGTCCTGCCCGCTGTATCCCGCATCCCCGGGAGTGAAACTTATAGGAAAGTTTGCATCTTTTTAAAACTTTATTAAAATTAAAATCTTTCTTTTATTTCTCTGTATTATAATTCTCATCCCTAAATCTTCTACAGGACTGCCCCCCCCCCCCCCCCATAGATGGTCCTATGTATCCTATGAGACGTATCTGTGCGGACTTGCAGTGTATGATTTTCTCTACTATATATAGAATAATATTAATATAAAATCAGATTTGAAGTTGGAGAAAAGAATGAATCACAGAGGGAGCCTCGCCGCCCGAGCTTAATATCGGAGAGGAAGAGAAATTATATTTCTTCTTTGTTTTCAGCTCTGCTTTACGTTCCATCTTCCTCCGGGTGCTGGTGGGGGGGAGGGGGGGTAGAAGCGGGGGGCACACAGCCGCCTTGGTCAGTAATTGCCCCTGGACGGACGATGCTTGAGCAGAACACAGATAAGAACGAGAAAAACAGCAAAAAAAAGACAAATTTTTTGCATATTTACAGGCATTTATAGATTTATGAAACAAACAACAAAAAAGCTGCATAGCTATTTGTCCAGCAAAACTGTTGGTATGTTTGTTCAATCTGTGGAACAAAATTGAATGTTCTCCTTTTATTTCCTCAACAACTCAAATGTTATTCATTCATAAAAAAATAGAGCTGTTCGGGAAAATACCACATTATGGCCACTAGATGGAGCTCACAATCACAGGAAAGAAATACCACCATAGAAAAGTCACCAGGAAGGAAAATGAGGGCAAATCCAACATTCTGAGTTACCAGAATAGAGGAGAAATCCTGCCAATCCCCTTAGAGCAGGGATATGCAATTAGCGGACCTCCAGCTGTTGCAGAACTACAAGTCCCATGAGGCATAGCAAGTCTCTGACAGCCACAAGCATAACACCCATAGGCAGAGGCATGATGGGACTTGTAGTTTTGCAACAGCTGGAGGTCCGCTGATTGCATATCCCTGCCTTAATAGAGCCCCCCTCTTACTTCTGTGACAATTGTCTGAGAGGGGGTTGTCCTCGCATTGGAAGGATATCCTCTCACTTCCTGTTGGGTCTACAGGACAGGAAGTGAAGGGAGACACAGCGGTTTTTACCCCTCCCCCACTCTATCCAAAATGGATCCAGGCTGGCAGCCTACATACAAAAACCTTGATTGCGTTACATATTGCTGAGCACACCAGGGTGAGGGTAATAATTCTAGGGACAGTATTCATGGATGACTCCTAACTGATGACCTGTAAAGGCTTTTATGATGTAAGGGGAAACTCTGATCTAAGAGTGCACTCTGATGGGGGCAATGATGTATGGGGGATTCTGATGTATGGGGGACTCTGATGTATGGAGGACTGTGATTTAAGGGGGAACTCTGATGGGAACTCTGATGTAAGGGGGTAGTCTGATGGGGACTGTGATATACGGAGGACTCTGATCTAAGGGGGAACTCTGATGTTAAGGGAGGACATTGATATAAGGAGGACTCTGATGTAAGGGGGACTCTGGTGGGATCCTCGATGTAAAGGGCTAGTCTGAAGGGGACTCTTATGTAAAGGAGACTGTGATATAAAGGAGATTCTGATGTAAAGGGACTCTGATGTAAGTGGGATCCTGACGTAGGGGGAACTCTGATGAGGACTCTGATGTAGAGAAGGACTCTGATGTAAAGGGGACTCTGGAGTGGACTGGGAAGCTCTTATGGAGACATTCGTGTGATGAGGACTCTGATAGGGAGCCTGATGTAAGCGGGACTTCTGATGTAAAGGGGAACTCTGATGTAAGGGATAGTCTCATGTGGACTAAGGGGGGGGGGGGTTCTGATGTAAGGGTGGACTCTGATGTAAGGGGGAGTCTGATATAAGGGGGCTTTCTCATGGGGATCCCGATGTAAGGGGATAGTCTTATGTGGACTGAGGAGGGGGGGCTCTGATGTAAGGGATAGTCTCATGTGGACTAAGGGGGGGGGGGGGCTCTAAAGTAAGGGTGGACTTTGATGGAGACTCTGATATAAGGGAGACTCTGATGTAAGGGGGAGTCTGATATAAGGGGGGTTTCTCATGGGGATCCTGATGTAAGAGGATAGTCGTATGTGGACTGAGGAGGGGGGGGGGCTCTGATGTAAGGGTGGGCTTTTATGGAGACTCTGATATAAGGGGAACTTTGATGTAAGGGGGACTGTGATATAAAAGGGAATCTAATATTAGGGGAGATTGTAATGTATGGGGACTCTGATGCAAGTGGGATCCTGACGTAGGGGGAACTCTGATGAGGACTCTGATGTCAAGAAGGACTCTGATGTAAAGGGGACTCTGGTGAGGACTGGGAAGCTCTTATGGAGACTTTTATGTAATGAGGACTCTGGTGGAGAGCCTGATGTAAGCGGGACTTCTGATGTAAAGGGGAACTCTGATGTAAGGGATAGTCTCATGTGGACTAAGGGGGGGGGTTCTGATGTAAGGGTGGACTCTGATGTAAGGGGGAGTCTGATATAAGGGGGGTTTCTCATGGGGATCCCGATGTAAGGGGATAATCTTATGTGGACTGAGGAGGGGGGGCTCTGATGTAAGGGGGACTTCTGATGTAAGGGGGAACTCTGATGTAAGGGGGAACTCTGATGTAAGGGATAGTCTCATGTGGACTAAGGGGGGGGGGGGGCTCTAATGTAAGGGTGGACTTTGATGGAGACTCTGATATAAGGGAGACTCTGATGTAAGTAGGAGTCTGATATAAGGGGGGTTTCTCATGGGGATCCTGATGTAAGGGGATAGTCTTATGTGGACTGAGGAGGGGGGGGGGCTCTGATGTAAGTGTGGGCTTTTATGGAGACTCTGATATAAGGGAAACTTTGATGTAAGGGGGACTGTGATATAAAAGGGAATCTAATATTAGGGGAGATTGTGATGTATGGGGACTCTGATGCAAGTGGGATCCTGACGTAGGGGGAACTCTGATGAGGACTCTGATGTCAAGAAGGACTCTGATGTAAAGGGGACTCTGGTGAGGACTGGGAAGCTCTTATGGAGACTTTTATGTAATGAGGGGGGATTTTTATTTAAGGGGGATTCTGATGTAAGGGGACAATCTCATGTGCACTAAAGGGGGGGGGGACTCTAATGTAAGGGTGGATTTTGATGCAAACTCTGATATAAGGGAGACTCTGATGTAAAGTGGGACTCTGATGTAAAGGGGGACCCTGATGGGTAGTCTGATGTGAGAGTGGACTTTGGTGGAGACTCTGATATAAGGGAGACTCTGATGTAAGGGGGGACCCCCATGGGGACCCAGATGTAAGGACTAAGGGGACTAAGGGGGAATTTGAGGGACACTCTAATGAAGACTTTGATGTAAGGGGGGCTCTGATGGGCACAAGTTGATTTGGAGTTTCTTTGCTTTGATTGAAGTTCTCTCTGTTGTTCATTCATTTATAAATGGATTATTTTGGGCCCCGGAATATTTGTAAAATATACGATGTGGCCCTCATACCTCAGACCTAATGAGCATTGGACCCTTGCAGTGGGAGGGGGGAGGGGAACCAATGAAGGGTGTGTTTTTTCCCTTTCATATACATTTGATATCCCGGCGATCTTTGAGGCCAAGATCTGATGAGAGCCGGGATTGGGCGGGACGAGGATCCTGACGTTGGGGATTATTAATGGCCGGCGGGTGAATAGTGGCCTCTGTAGAGTATGAGAATTATTCACATCGGTCTGTTTATAGAACGGCTGACAATTAACAGCTGATGGGGTGATAATGGGAAGGGACTTCCCTCCACCTTAATGAAGCCTCCGGCTCGGATCCACGTGGGAGCGAGAAGGTGCTGACTGCGCACTGCGCCACCGGGTTCATGTCTCATCATGCCGGCCCGCGTCCTGACGGAAAGCTTTCGCCCATTAAATCTGTGAAATGTGTTTGGAGTTGTCAGCGCCGAGGAGGAGGAAAATGAGACGCGTTTCATGTCATTTCAAACACTGCGAATCTCCGGGGATGGGAGAGGAATGATGAGATCGGCGTAGTGTCCTCGCAGTCCCTAAAGACGAGAACGTTGTAAACAAAACCGCTGACTAGAGTACGAGGAACAAAGTATTTATTGGGGGAATGAGGATTTGTAACATTGTATCATCTTTGTATCATTTTATATCACTTTGTATTATTTTTGTATCATTTTATATCACTTTGTAGCATTTTATATCGCTTTGTGTTATTTTGTTTCTCTTTGTATCATTTTTGTATAATTTTATATCACTTTGTAGCATTTTATATCTCTTTTATCATTTTGTATCTCTTTGTATCATTTTGTATAATTTTGTATCATTGTGTATCATTTTGTAACACATTTTATCATTTTGTATCACTTTGTATCATTTTGTATCACGTTGTATCACTTTGTATGATTTTGTATCTTTTTGTATCACTTTGTATCCTATTGTATCACTTTTTACCATATTGTATCACTGTGTATCAATTTGTATCATCTTGTATCACGTTGTATCAATTTGTATCATTTTTGTAGCACTTTGTATCATATTGTATTCCTTTTTTTATCATTTTGTATCATTTGTATCACGTTGTATCATCTCTTTGTATCATTTTGTATCTCTTTGTATAATTTTGTATCATTTTGTATCACATGTTATAATTTTGTATCACTTTGTATCATTTTGTATCATTTTGTATCACGTTGTATCATCTCTTTGTATCATTTTGTATCACTTTGTATAATTTTGTATCATTGTGTATAATTTTGTATCATTTTGTATCACATGTTATCATTTTGTATCACTTTGTATCACGTTGTATCACTTTGTATGATTTAGTATCTTTTTGTATCACTTTGTATCCTATTGTATCACTTTGTATCATTTTGTATTATTTTGTATCGCGTTGTACTATATTGTATCACTGTGTATCAATTTGTATCATTTTTGTAGCACTTTGTATCATATTGTATTCCTTTTTTATCATTTTGTATCATTTTGTATCACGTTGTATCACTTTGTGTCGTTTTGTATCACTTTGTATCATATTGTATCCCTTTTATCATTTTGTATCATATTGTATCACTTTGTATCACTCTGTATCATTTTGTATCCCTTGTATATAATTTTGTATCAATTTGTATTATTTTGTATCACTTTGTATCATACTGTATCCCTTTTATCATTTTGTATCACTTTGTATCGTTTTGTTATAAATATGTTCTTTGGAAAATGAAACTGTTTTAAAATAAAGCCAATGTCAACACCCAGCTTGGTTCACATCTAAGCATGTCGGGAATGCGTGCAAAATCACGCACTTCTAAACCTTCCTTTTCTTTTTGGAAAAGAGCAGCGGCGGCCCGTCCATTAGGGGGTGCCGGAAAGCTGCCCCCTCTATCCACGGCCGCCACCCCCAAGCTCTATCCATGACCGTTATTTTAACAGGACATCGTCGCCCCTATTTATGCGTTCAGCCCCTTTCAGGACACCGGGCGCATAAGTAATAGCGGCAGGATTTTTTTTTTAAAGCACCTGATTAGAGCCAGAGGCTCTAATAGGTTTTAAAAAAGGGTGGGCTCGTGGTGCAGAGCATTGCGCCAGGAGCCCACTCAGGTGTTACAACAGTGAATGAATATTCGCTATTGAAACACTGATCCTTGACCCGGCCAATCAGAAGCAGATCTGAGACCCGTTTTCTAATTGGCCGAAAACAGAAGAGTCCAAATTGACTGCAGAGGAGAGAGGAAACCGAAGTTGTTGCGATGCCCGGGGAGAGCAGGGGAAGGGAAAGCCATCGCCACCTCCACCATCCGAGCAAGGGAAGCCACCAGTGAAGCCCAGGAGAAGCGCTGCCCACCATAGATGGGGTAAGTGCACCAGACCCATCTGTCTGACGACACAACTGACCGAGGTGGGGGGGTGGAACTGTTTGCCCCCCCAAAAAAATGACCACCGGCTGCCGCAGGAAAAAAGTCAGGGACATGATTATGTATTTGGAAATTGAAACTGTATTACAGTTTTTCTCCATTGTTTTGGCTCTTTTCTTGAAACAGAAATGACATTCTCAAAACAACATGGACAAATCTCCAAACCACTTGGCAATTGTTCACAACTGAATTGAATTTCTCATTCACTTCATCAAAATTGCAAATGTCTCAGTACATGTCTCAATGTCTCAGTACATGTCTCAATGTCACAGTACATGTCTCAATGTCTCAGTACATGTCTCAATGTCTCAGTACATGTCTCAATGTCTCAGTACATTTTTCAAATGATTAAGTACAAGTAGCCTACATTTAGCACAATTTCCAAGTGAATAGATCTTGTTGATCTAAACTGATTGTCAATTCTCAGTCTAATGGTTGTTCTCTCCAAAACGTGTCAGCGTCATTTCATTGTTTAAGTCATCACATGCACAATAGTCTGTTCAATTGTCAAAATTATTCAGGAACATAATTCCATGAATACCATATATGAATCTCTTGGAACATTTGATAAAATGATTACAGCAATTGACAGTCAGTTGCAACTAGAACTCGACTAACAAAGGAGGAGTCGGAGTTGGTCTCAGATGACCAATCAAACCGTATGTTTAGTTACCTGACAGGTGCTGTCCATGATTGTAAATGCTGCCAAACATGTATATATAGAGCTTGACCATGCAGGACCAGTACAATTTCTGAACATGGAGGCACCTGGCCAAGTAAATGAACAAGGGAAACTGCCTGCTCGAGGAAGAGGAAGAAGAAGCGGAAGAGGAGTAAGAGTGAGTGGTGGTGGAATAGGGGGAAGAGGCAGAGGAGCACGAAGACACTATGCTGTCCCTGATGCAATTTGGGTCACAATTATAGATCATGTCATCGACTATGGCCTCACAATGGCGGAGGAAGGTCGCCGAGTGCAACCTAATGTGCCTCGCTCTACAGTCTTCTCTATCATCCAAACCTTTCACAGGGAAAACAGTCAATGTTGGAATTATATAATGTATAGGACAGGACACTGTGCATTACGATTACATTGGTAACTCATTCTGTACAGAATACATAAGGTATAAATTACGAATGGAGTGTTGTCCTTTGAATTCTATGTCTAGGATTGGGCGACAACCTGGCACGGGTGGCCGAGGAAAACTTCTCAATGAACAACAAGAACAAGAGATCTGTAACATGGTGTTTGCAAATAATGCCATCACATTGAGACAGATCCGCACTGCAAGACAATGCCATATTCCAAAATGTCAACTCTATAAGCATCTCCACAATAGCCCGCATATTGAAAAAGCATCAGATGACAATGAAGCAAATTTACAGGGTACCATTTGAGAGGAAGTCTGACAGAGTGAAAGAGCTGCGGTACCAGTATGTACATGGAAGTCAGTCACTGGTTGTCCATCAAGATAACCTTTTTACAATTACCATAAGCAGTGGTTCCCGAAAATGTATTGGGTTCAGTACCCACTTTACCTGATTTCTGAATCTAGGTAATCCAGGTATGAAAGTATTTGATTTACATATCTGATTTACAGGGGCGGACTGACAACTCATGGGGCCCCCAGGCAATCAGAGATTATGGAGCCACATAGTATACACACACACAGTATACACATACATGTACACACAGTATACACAGACATGTTTCTATTGGCTGTCCCTGGTCCATACTGTCTATTGGCTGTCCCTGGTCCATACTGTCTATTGGCTGTCCCTGGTCCATACTGTCTATTGGCTGTCCATGGTCCATACTGTCTATTGGCTGTCCCTGGTCCATACTGTCTATTGGCTGTCCCTGGTCCATACTGTCTATTGGCTGTCCCTGGTCCATACTGTCTATTGGCTGTCCATGGTCCATACTGTCTATTGGCTGTCCCTGGTCCATACTGTCTATTGGCTGTCACTGGTCCATACTATCCCTGGTTTTACTGAGGCTGGCAACCCTGATGGGGCCCCCTAGTGGCCCAGGGCCCTCGGGCAGTGCCCGAGTGGCTCAATGGTCAGTCCGCCCCTGCTGATTTATAAACATTTTGTCTAAAAACTGCAGCTTACTGTATCATGCAATCATCATTATAATCCTTATTTTCCTATTTTGAAGAATATAACATATAATACAGTAAGAAAAAGGGCAAAAGAGCTGCAATTACAGTAGTGCCTCCCATGTAAATCTATCTAATACTGTGGGTTTTACTGTAACATTTCAGTAAGTCTACTCATTGATAATTTTTCCCCTCCCCTTTCTGTCAAATACCCTCTGTAGTACCTCTGCATAGGGTACATGTACCCCAGGTTTGGAACCACTGGAATACTGGCCAGTAATATATTGAACTTGTGTAGAACATTCCTATGTAACTGTCTGTAACTGCAGTGTATGACTCTTCTGTATGACTGATTTGATGTTTTCTTTTTTTACTCTATTGTTGAGAATAATGGCATTGGAAGGAAACGAGACCTCTCACATACTCGTGTATGTGGATGAGGCTGGCTTCAACCTGGCCAAGGGCCGAAGACGTGGCCGTAATTTTATTGGCCACCGGGCCACGGTGGATGTCCCAGGCCAGCAAGGGGGCAATATAACTATGTGTGCTGCCATTTCTGAGAATGGTGTGGCCACTCCCATCCCCAGTCTTGGCCCATAGAATACACAGAAGCTCCTCATCTTCTTGGACCGCCTTCATTTGGATTTGATCCCTGAAAATAAGAGAGGTCTCATAGGGCCTCACCTACCACAATATATAATTGTATGGGACAATGTGAATTTCCACCGTGGCCTGCTTATGAGGGCCTGGTTCACTGCTCATCCAAGGATGGATATGATATTCCAACCACCTTATTCTCCTTTCCTCAACCCTATTGAGGAGTTTTTCTCCGCTTGGAGGTGGAGAGTGTATGAGCATCGGGCTCAAGATCAGAGGTCCCTGCTCCATGCAATGGACGCTGCCTGTGAGGATATTACAGGAGATCAGTGTAGGGGATGGTTGCGACATGCACACCGTTTCTTCCCTCGTTGCATGGCAAGGGAGGATATACGCTGCGATGTTGATGAGAATCTGTGGCCAGACAGACAGCAGCGTGTGGATGGGCAGGAGGGTGAGGACGGTGACCAGTGAAGAGATGTTACAGTAGTTGTGAAACTCCAGCTTTATTTACAGCATTGTAGGCTAAATGTAATTTTCCTTGTTTTTTGTTTGTGTGTTTATATTTCCATATATTATGCTGTATACATTTTCTTTTTACTCTGATGTATGGAAGTTACTTTGTGTGTGAATGATAATGGTTACAATACTGTAAAGTGATTTTTCCTTGGCAGTATGAGTGCAATGTGTGATGTCAAACCTTGGAGGCTACTCTTACCCTAAAATCTTTTCTTTTTTTTCAGTTTTATACACAATTGTATTCAGTTAGCGAGACAAAAACTGTACAGTAACCACTGTCAATGAAGGACTGAAAGGTGGACATGAGGGATATTTCAATGTTCCTCTGCCTTAGAGACAAAACATCTAAACATTTTGACTTGCAGTGCTTACACAATGCCAAAGGGATGAAGCATTTTGGGGGCACTGACTATTTGAATGAGAAAGAAATTTATTTTTGACACATGAGTGAACTGTTTTGGGAAAGATATGAGCTTTTGAAGGTGAACCATGGTGTTGTGCTGAACCATCCAGGTTATTTTGGCAAAAGCACCAAGAGGGTTGAGAACGTCTGGTCTGTTTCAAGAAATGAGCCAAAGCAATGGAGAAGAATCTTTGCCATTTTGGGGGCACTGACTCTTTATATGGGAAAAGAATATGGTTTTGAAGCATGAGTGAACAGTTTTGGGAGAGATGTGTGCTTTTGCACGTGAGTTATAGAGTTGTGCTGAACTGTAAGACTGTTTTGCCAAATGAACTTAGAGTTTTGAGAATGTCATTTCTGTTTCAAGGAATGAGCCAAAACAATGGAGAAAAACTGTAACCGCTTGCCGACCATATAACTTATACGGCGGCAAGGCGGCTCTCCTGCGCAGGATCATTTACCTAGCAAGTGATCCTGCACCTCCGGGTCATGCGCGCCACTGGCGACCCACTCGTGATTATACACAGCGGGAGCTGACCCGTGGGTACCACGGACTTGATGTCCGCCAGCACCCACCAATCATTAGGCAGAAAGCCAGAATGGCGATATGTAAACAAGGCAGATCACCGTTCTGTCAGTAGGGAAGGCATGGATCCTGAGTTTCTGCAAAGCAAGGATATGGATCAATGCCTTTCCTTAGTAAAAGCACCCACTACACAGTGCACAAACACTGGTTAGGTACACGCATACGCATTTTGATCGCCCCTGATGTTAACCCCTTCCCAGCCAGTGTCATTAGTACAGTGACAGTGTATATTATTAGCACTGATCCAGTGGCGGCTGGTGCTCCATTTGGGGGGGGGGGGCGGCAAACAAACCAACCGCCACCCCCTCTTGGTCGGCCCTCAAGCCCCCCTGTTGCTCACTCGTCTGTCCGCCCACCAGCCCCGCACCTACCCAATCTAGGTCACGGGCAGCTTTGGATCCTTTCTGCATCTCCTCCTCCTCGGCGGCTTTACGGCGGCTTCCCCTTCGTTTCCTGCTCCTCTGCAGCTTCCTCCCCGCGCCCAATATGGTCGCTTCTTCTCCTGGCCAATCGGGTCTCAGGACCCGCTTCCTGATTGGGCGGGAGGAGAATCAGGGAGTCAATAGGGAATATTAATTCGCTATTGTCACACAAGTGGGTGGGCTCGGGGCGCAGTGCTCTGTGCCAAAATCCCACCCTTTTTGAAGCCAATTAGAGCCTGCGGCTCTAATCACGTGCTTTGAAATAAAAAAAAACCCCATTGGAATCCATGTGTCTGGCATGTAGATTAGGGGCCGAACGCATGGACACTGCACTGATCACTGTATTAGTGTCACTGATCCCCAAAAAGTGTCAATTGTCAGTTAGTGTCCGATTTGTCCGTCACAATATCGCAGCCCCACTATAAGTCGCTGATCGCCGCCACTACTAGTAAAAAAAAAAAAAAAAAAAATCCAGTATATATCCCATAGTTTGTAGATGCTATAAGTTTTTTTTGCGCACGCCAAACCGTTATGGAAAAGAGTCAGGGTCTTCTTCTCCGTGTTTCTTGTGTGTACGGCAGCCCACAGAAATAAAAGGGCCGTCCTACGCGCAATGCGTAGAAAACGTTGGGAAATGCACCGGCGCCTGGTTGGACCTCTGTATGATGTGAACCGAACCGAAGGCTTGCGTGCCAGAAATGGGCACAAAATCGGGCGCGTTCCCGACACACAGAGAAGCGAGCTGCTCTTTAGCAGACGCGCAGTGGTGCCGTTATTTTTTAATACCCCCCCACACACACACACTCGCATCAGCAAAATGCACTTGCCAAAACTGCGGCACCATGTGGCTCATGGCAACCACATTTTTGGAAATGAGTCAGGGACTTCTTTCCATGCGTGAGGCAGCCTATTGAACTGAATGGACTAAGGCTTGCATGCCAGGAACGTGCGCAAAATCACGTGCGTTCCCAACACGCAGTGAAATGTGCTGCTCATTAGCAGAAACACAGGAGTGCCATTCATCATTCATTCTAAATGGCAACCCCCCCCCCCCCCGCCCCTCATCAGCAAAACGCTCATGCCAAACCACATGGTGCCACAGCAGTGCAATCCCAAAAAAGGGGGACTTCTTTCCTCGCAATTCTCAAAGGTAGGGCAGCCTATTGAATCAAGCCTTAGGGCTCTTCACACTTGCCGCACCTCTGGTCAGGGGCAGTTAAAAGGCAGTGGTGGCTGGTGCTCAATTTTCTTGGGGGGGGGGCAGCCAACCCCCACCCCACCCCCCAGCCAGCCAACCAACCACATACCACCCCACCCCCCAGCCAGCCAACCAACCACATACCACCCCAGCCAGCCAACCAACCACATACCACCCCACCCCCCAGCCAGCCAACCAACCACATACCACCCCACCCCCCAGCCAGCCAACCAACCACATACCACCCCACCCCCCAGCCAGCCAACCAACCACATACCACCCCACCCCCCAGCCAGCCAGCCAACCAACCACATACCACCCCACCCCCCAGCCAGCCAACCAACCACATACCACCCCACCCCCCAGCCAGTCAACCAACCACATACCACCCCACCCCCCAGCCAGCCAACCAACCACATACCACCCCACCCCCCAGCCAGCCAGCCAACCAACCACATACCACCAAACCCCCCCAGCCAGCCAACCAACCACATACCACCCCACCCCCCCAGCCAGCCAACCACATACCACCCCACCCCCCCAGCCAGCCAACCAACCACATACCACCCCACCCCCCAGCCAGCCAACCAACCACATACCACCCCACCCCCCAGCCAGTCAACCAACCACATACCACCCCACCCCCCCAGCCAGCCAACCAACCACATACCACCCCACCCCCCAGCCAGCCAGCCAACCAACCACATACCACCCCACCCCCCAGCCAGCCAGCCAACCAACCACATACCACCCCACCCCCCCAGCCAGCCAACCAACCACATACCACCCCACCCCCCAGCCAGCCAGCCAACCAACCACATACCACCCCACCCCCCCAGCCAGCCAACCAACCACATACCACCCCACCCTCCACCCCCCTGTGCTCACTCGCTTGTTTAATCGCCGCTTCCCCCTGTCGCTTGATCGCCACATCACTCGGCCACCCGTCAGCCCCTTGTTTACCCCATCCAGGTCGCGGCTTCAGCTGCTTCCCCCCCTGCGTCTCCTCCCGAGCCCCAGTGGTCGCTTCTCCTCCAGGCCAATCAGGATTTACTACTCCTGGCCAATCGGGTCTCAGGCCCCCCTTCCTGATTGGCAGGGAGGAGAAACAGGAGGATTTGCTTTTTCATTTGCTAAAGTTACACAACTGCTCTGCGCCCCGAGCCCACCCTTTTTGAAGCCAATTAAAGCCTCAGGCTCTAATCATGTGCTTCTAAAAAAAAAAAAAAATTGGAATTCATGCATCCGGCGCCCTGCATGTAGATTAGGGGCGGGGAGCATGGATTAGGGGGGCGGCGCCCCTGCGTCCCTAATGGAGCGGCTGCCACTGCTAAAGGGGCTCATTGCAGGCACAAATGTCCTGAAGCGTTAAATTCCCACCTTTTTTCCTGCACCCGAGGAGCTGCAGATGGTGCATAGAGCTGGCCATAGAAGTGAATATACACGCGCTTGTACTCATGTAAACGCAAAGGCTCCTTTGCATCAGCACTTACATGCGCATTCTCAGTACCAGCACCTCCGTTACTGGTCCAGCACATGAAGCTATTAAACATCCCATTGGCCACTTAGAACTTCAGCGAGGACACAAGAAAGTTGGTACTTGCTCCCCCTGCTCAATGATGCCCAGCCCCATGACCAACGAACAGTACCGCCCATACTGGTACATTTTCCTGCCTGCAGCCTCTGCTCAGTGGGCTCCCCTCTGTACTCTGGGAAAGGGAGAAAATGGGGGGAGAGAGAGAGCTCTGTATGGGGGGGAGGGGTTGGGTACCCTGCACCCTATGCAACACGCACTCCTTAACCCTGCACCTTGTGCGACATGCACTTACTAACCCTGCACCCTGTGCAAAAAAAAACTTCTGAGCCCTGTGTGACATGCACTCCTGAACCCTGCACCCTGTGCGATACCCACTTCTGAACCCTGCACCCTGTGTGATACCCACTCCTGAACCCTGCACCCTGTGTGATACCCACTCCTGAACCTTGCACCCTATGTATCACGTATTCATAAATCCTGCACCTTGTGCAACATGCATATCTGAGCCCTGCGCCCTGTGTGACACACTGTCCTAAGCCCTGTGCAACATGCACTCCTGAACCCTGCACAACACACGCTCCTGAACCCTGTACTTCATACAACACACACTCCTGAACCCTGTATCATGTGTGACACACACTCCTGAACCCTAAACCCCGTACAACACACACTCCTGAACTCTGCACCCCGTGTGACACACACTACTGAACCCTGTACTCCATACAACACACACTCCTGAACCCTGTACTCCATACAACACACACTCCTGAACCCTGTACTCCATACAACACACACTCCTGAACCCTGTACTCCATACAACACACACTCCTGAACCCTGTACCATGTGTGACACACACTACTGAACCCTGTTCTCCATACAACACACACTCCTGAACCCTGTACCATGCGTGACACACACTCCTGAACCCTGAACCCCATACAACACATACTCCTGAACTCTGCACCCCGTGTGACACACACTACTGAACCCTGCACAAAACACACTCCTGAACCCTGCACCCTGTGCGACATGCTCTCCTGAACCCTGCACCCCATGTGACAAGCACTCCTGAGCCTTGTGCAGCATGCACTGCTGAACACTGCACCCTGTGGGTAACACACCCCCGCACCCTGTGCAAAACACACTCCTAAGCCCTGCACCCTGTGTAAAACACACTCCTGAACCCAGCATCCTGTGCGTCACACACTCCTGAGCCTTACACCCTATGTGTCACGCATTTCTCAATCCTGCACCCTGTGCAACATGCATTTCTGAACCCTGCGCCCTGTGGGACACATACTTATGAGCCCTGTGCAACACGCACTGAATTTGCACCCTGTACGACACACACTCCTGAACCCTGCATCCTGTTCAACACATGCTCCTGAACTCTGCACCCTGTAGGACACACACTCCTGAACTCTGCACCCTGTTGCACACACACTCCTGAACTCTGCACCCTGTTGCACACACACTCCTGAACTCTGCACCCTGTACGACACACACTCCTGAACCCTGCACCCTGTTGCAAACACACTCCTGAACTCTGCACCCTGTGCAACGCACACTCCTGAACTCTGCACCCTGTGCAACGCACACTCCTGAACGCTGCACCCTGTACGACACACACTCCTGAACTCTGCACCCTGCGCAACACACACTCCTGAACCCTGCACACTGTATGACACACTCCTGAAACATGTACCCCATGTGTCATACATTCCTAATTCCTGCATCCTGTGCAGTATGCATTTCTGAACCCTGTACCCTGTCCGACACACACATTGCTGAGCCCTGTGCAGAACACACTTCTGAACCCTGCACCCTGTGCTACATGCACTCCTGCGTCCTGTGTGACACACATACTCCTGAGCCCTGCAGGGGCTTTGGGAGAAGAAGCCTTGTACTGTATATCCATACACTGTAAATCTTTCTGATGAAGCGAGCCCCATAGCCTGAGAAACGCGTTGAAGATTTGTTCCTTTACCCCACACGGCAGATCATTTGCCATTATCATTATCACAGTAATAATCTATGACTGCTGTGCGGGATATAATTAGGTACTACGTTGGCGGAAACTATATTAACTAATATAAGTATTTATGTGGCGTCCAATTGTAAACCAACTCTGTGTGTGCAGGAAGGAAATCTTATTTTGTTTTTTATGATCTTAGAACATTTGTATTAAAAAAGATTTTTTATTTTTTTTTAAATGTTGATTTGAATGACTCTAAGCAGCACCCGAAGAGTCGCCTGTTCTCCTTTTTATTTATTATATTACAAAGGGCAAGGCGACGATCGTAATCGATAATCGCGGTCGAATTAAAACTCGCTGGCCCTTCCATGCGCGGTCTCACAGCTCCTTCCCCTATCCTCTCATACAAATATTTTCTGTCCTTGGAAAAATATTCTCCGTTACTCTTTCCTCCAGCGAGATCCGGATCACAGCGCGTCCCTCTATCCATACTTAGCGACTTCAGCTGATCCTCAATGGCTTGGACAGAATGGCTTAAGGACACAGGAAGCAACATTCAGAGTGTGCATGGGGGGGGTAGGGGGGGGAGAATAGCACAGCAAAGGCCCCCCCTCGGGTTCTGTATCCCCCTGACTAAGCAGGGGACAAAAGCAGCAATTAACCCCTTCCCATCTGAGAGAGGGAGGGCCAAGCAGAGGGAAATGGCGCGGCGCAGGATGAGCGCCCCCCCCCCCTGTACGCTGGCATTGGTTAAACCTCAGGCCTGCAGTCTGTACTATATATATAAAGGAAGTTAAAAGCAATCCGCTGCATGTATAGCTAATTCACTGTGGCTGACCTGCCCAGTGGGCGAATGAAGCTTCAGCCGGGATTTATGTGGCGGCACACAAGGACAGTGGCGGCGGTGGCATCCACGTCCCTGGGTACTGTCATGCGGAGCTCAACGTGGGAGGATCTTTTTAGGGTTAATTCACGGACGCAAACGCGGGTTCGACAATTTTTTTTTACTTTATCTACCGTGTAACCGTAAAAAAGTCGGTGTAAAAAAAAAAAAAGGCGGAGCAAGACTCGCGCAATGGGCGACGTACGCAGGCCGTGGCTGCGGCTTCAGATCGGTAACGAATGGGGGTGATGACCGCCCTGATCCTTGGTATGTTTTACGGCTGATTTGGCAATGTGATTTTTGCCGAGCGATCACCAGCTTTTGCCTTTGTCTACATTTCACGGAAATTTAGATGTTATTCCGCCGTGTTGCAAATTAGTAAAGAAAAAAAAGAAGTACCACTTTAAGGCCACCGCCACTGTGTGACTGGCTTTGTTTATTAACAAAGCCATCAGATTACCTAACATGGTGAGAACGTGACATTGTTTATAAACAAATAGTTAACATTTTTTGTGCACTTAATATACAATGGGGGGGGGAATAATGATTTGAATTACCGAAGGTAAGGAGAGGCACACAGGGGGGGCAAACGTCTAATATTACCCAGAGTTCCTTATTCAGGTTCATATTCTTTATATACAGTGGGGGGGGGGGGAATAATGATTTGATCCCCCGCAGATTGTGTAAGTTTGCCCACTTACAAATGAAATGAAGGGTCTATATTTTTTTATCATAGGTGTATTTTATATGATAGAGACAGAATATCAACCAAAAATCTAGAAAACACACACAATACAAATGTTATAAATGGAGTTGCAGTTCAGTGAGTAAAATAAGTATTTGCTCCCCCAAGCAAAACATGACTTAGTAGTTGGTGGAGAAACCCTTGTTGGCGATCACAGAGGTCAGACGTTTCTTGTAGTTGGTGATCAGGTTTACAGACATCTCAGGAGGGATTTTGGTCCACTCTTCTTTACAGATCTTCTCTAAATCCTTCGGGTTTCTTGGGTGTCTCTTGGCAACTCGAAGTTTCAGCTCCTTCCATACATTTTCTATAGGATGAAGGTCTGGAGACTGGCTAGGTCACTCCATGACCTTAATGTGCTTCTTCTTGGGCCACCCCTTTGTTGCCTTGGCGGTATGTGTTGGGTCATTGTCATGCTGGAAGACCCATCCACGACCCATCTTCAGTGTTCTGGCTGAGGGAAGAAGGTTCTCATCCAAGATCTTACAATACGTGGCCCCGTCCATTGGCCCCTCAATGGGGCAAAGTCTGCCTGGACCTTTAAGTTGGACAACAACCCAAAAGCATCATGTTTCCACCTCCGTGTGACTGTAGGGACGGTGTTCTTAGGGTCATAGTCAGCATTTTTCTTCCTCCAAACACAGCGAGTTGAGTTAATGCCAAAGAGTTAAATTTTGGTCACATCTGACCACAGAACTTTCTCCCCAATCCTTCTCTGAATCATTTAGATGTTCATTGGCAAATTTCAGACACACCTATACATGTTCCTTCTGGAGGAGGGGGACCTTGCGGGAGCTGCAGGATTTCGATCCATGGTGGTGTATTGTGTTACCAATGGTTTGTTTGGTGACTTTGGTCCCAACTGCCTTGAGATCATTCACAAGCTCCTCTCGTGTAGTTCTGGGCTGATCCCTCACTTTTCTCATGATCATCCTCACCCCATGAGGTGAAACCTTACATGGAGCTCCAGACCGAGGACGATTGATGGTTATTTTGTATTTCTTCCATATGCGAAAAATAGCTCCAACAGTTGTCTCCTTCTCACCAAGCTTCTTGCTGTTGGTCTTGTAGCCCATTCCAGCCTTTTGCAGGTCTACAATCTTGTCCCTGAGGTCCTTTGACAGCTCTTTGGTGTTGCCCATGATGGTGAGGTTTGATTGGAAGAAAGAGATTCTGTGGACAGGTGTCTTTTATACACATAACGAGTTGTCATTAGGAGAACCTTCTTACATTGACAGGACTAATCTGTGTACCACATGAGCACCTACTAAAAAAAAAGTCAGGAGGGCCAGTACAGCACCGTGCCGTTTGTGTGACTTGGCTTTGAGGTTGCCTGGTTTGGTGATAACATGGCTTTGTTTATAAACAAAGCAGTAGCACGGGTGCTCAACCTGTGGTCCTCCAGCTGTGGTGGAACTGCATACCCCATGATGCATTGCAAGGCTGACAGTTACAAGCATGACACCCAAAGGCTGAGGCATGATGGGACTTGTAGTTCCGCAAGAGCTGGAGGGCCACAGATTGAGCGCCCATGCAGGTTTTTTTGTGTGCATGTTTGATATAGGTGTAGAAATAATTTGCCATATGGTTCTGCAAGGAGAAATTAGTTAAGAAAGTTCCCCTTTAAAGCTAGAAGGGGCCACTGCTTGTGGCTCTGACACCCTGCCACTGTGGGACGTGGCTTTGTTTATCAACAAAGCCATTAGATTACCTAACATGAGGGTCACATGACTTTGTTTATAAACACAGTAGTGGGGTTAGCATTTTTTTTTTTTGAGTACTTGATATAAACGCCATAGTACCAAAAGTATTGGGACGCCTGCCTTTACACACACATGAACTTTCATGGCATCTCAGAGGTCAGGCACTGATGTTGGACGAAAAGGCCTGGCTCGCAGTCTCCGCTCTAATTCATCCCAAAGGTGTTCGATCGGGTTGAGGTCAGGACTCTGTGCAGGCCGGTCAAGTTCCTACAACCCTAACTCACTCATCCATGGCAGGTTTCTCAATACTTTTGGTAATATAATGTATTTACAGCCAGCTAAAATCGAGAGGAAAAAAAAAACACACCAAAAAAATATATTTTTTTAATGGTTATCTGGCATAAATATCCTGGTTTCCATCTAAATGCCAACAGGCAGATAATGCATTAAAGTGGACCTGTCATTAAAATTTAACGGTCACATAAATCAACAGGGCATGGGTCAGCACCAACAAACAACATCGTTCATTTAGGGGAAAAATAAAAGTTTTTTGTTTTTTTTTCCGTGCTGTTATGTAAAGTCTGGATCTCTGACTACCTGGAGCATTGTTGTTGTTTCACATCGTTAGAGACTGCTAGGTCTGTTGTTTTCAGTTAAACAAGCCCCGTGTGGTAGACTGATAGTGAGATAGGAGGGAGCCGAGATTACATGTCAAAGAGGGGAAAGAATCGTTTTCATTAGACGCCGTAATGAAAATGTGCAATTATAATGTCATTATATGTAATTATCTATAAAATATTTTGGCAGCTGTGGGATGAAAGGTCCTCATCAGAGCCCCCCTTACATCAGGGTCTCCATCAGAGCCCCCCTTACATCAGGGTCCCTATCAGAGCCCCCCTTACATCAGGGTCCCTATCAGAGCCCCCCTTACATCAGGGTCCCTATCAGAGCCCCTCTTACATCAGGGTCTCCATCAGAGCCCCCTTACATCAGGGTCCCTATCAGAGCCCCCCTTACATCAGGGTCCCTATCAGAGCCCCCCTTACATCAGGGTCCCTATCAGAGCCCTCCTTACATCAGGGTCCCTATCAGAGCCCCTCTTGCATCAGGGTCTCCATCAGAGCCCCCTTACATCAGGGTCCCTATCAGAGCCCTCCTTACATCAGGGTCCCTATCAGAGCCCCCCTTACATCAGGGTCCCTATCAGAGCCCTCCTTACATCAGGATCCCTATCAGAGCCCCCCTTACATCAGGGTCCCTATCAGATCCCCCCTTACATCAGGGTCCCTTTTAGAGCCCTCCTTACATCAGGGTCCCTATCAGAGCCCTCCTTACATCAGGGTCCCTATCAGAGCCCCCCTTACATCAGTGTCTCCATCAGAGCCCCCCTTACATCAGGGTCCCTATCAAAGCCCTCCTTACATCAGGGTCCCTATCAGAGCCCTCCTTACATCAGGGTCCCTATCAGAGCCCCCCTTACATCAGGGTCTCCATCAGAGCACCCCTTACATCAGGGTCTCTATCAGAGCCCCCCTTACATCAGGGTCCCTATCAGAGCCCCCCTTACATCAGTGTCTCCATCAGAGCCCCCCTTACATCAGGGTCCCTATCAGAGCCCTCCTTACATCAGGGTCCCTATCAGAGCCCCCCTTACATCAGGGTCCCTATCAGAGCCCCCCTTACATCAGGGTCCCTATCAGAGCCCTCCTTACATCAGGGTCCCTATCAGAGCCCCCCTTACATCAGGGTCTCCATCAAAGCCCTCCTTACATCAGGGTCCCTATCAGAGCCCTCCTTACATCAGGGTCCCTATTAGAGCCCCCCCTTACATCAGGGTCCCTATCAGAGCCCCCCTTACATCAGTGTCTTCATCAGAGCCCCCCTTACATCAGGGTCCCTATCAGAGCCCTCCTTACATCAGGGTCCCTATCAGAGCCCCCCTTACATCAGGGTCCCTATCAGAGCCCCCCTTACATCAGGGTCCCTATCAGAGCCCCCCTTACATCAGGGTCTCTATCAGAGCCCCCCTTACATCAAGGTCCCTATCAGAGCCCCACTTACATCAGGGTCTCTATTAGAGCCCCCCTTACATCAGGGTCTCTATCTGAGGCCTCCTTACATCAGGATCTCCATCAGAGCCCTCCTTACATCAAGGTCCCTATCAGAGCCCTCCTTACATCAGGGTCCCTATCAGAGCTCTCCTTACATCAGGGTCTCCATCAGAGCCCCCCTTACATCAGGGTCCCTATCAGAGCACCCCTTACATCAGGGTCCCTATCAGAGCCCCCCTTACATCAGGATCTCCATCAGAGCTCCCCTTACATCAGGGTCCCTATCAGAGCCCCCCTTACATCAGGATCTCCATCAGAGCCCCCCTTACATCAGGGTCTCCTTCAGAGCCCTCCTTACATCAGGATCTCCATCAGAGTCCCCCCCCCCCCCTTACATCAAGATCTCCATCAGAGCCCTCCTTACATCAGTGTACTGATCAGAATGCCCCCCCCCCCCTTACACCAGAGTCCCCGCTTACTTCCGATTCCTCCTTGTGTCAGAGCCCCCCCCCCCACCTTACATCAGGGTCCGGCTTTCATCATCCCCATTGGAGCAGAGAGTGTGCGGCGGGATGGATGAAATCTCAAAGTGGGTCTATTTGCACAAATGTCTGACATTCGTTATTGTAGTGCCATTCATTTTGATCAAAGCACTAAGGCAAGGCACGTCGTAACGCATGGCAAACGCACAAGATAGTACTTTGCCGTAACCAAAAAAAGAGTCACATCAGATTCTTGGCCTGTCAGGGTGCCATTGGCAGCGCATTCAATTCAATGGGTCACCTTAATTCAACATACAATAACGTGCGGCGTAACATGCGTTAACACGCCGAAAAAGTCTTGGCAAAAAGGGGCCCCTGAATGCCCCAGATGCCTGACTGGCAGCAATACTCTGCGGGGTGACTTAGAAGTGCCCCGGCTGCAGCTCGTTAACTATTATAGAAGTGCAAGTGATGAGGGCGGGTCACCGATATCTTATTTCGAAAAGGTTTTCCCGAGACGGTCATCAAGGCAGTAAAAGCGAAGGGATGAAAGTGATCTATTTGTTCAATATTTGATACGTTTTCTCTGCGGTAATAACTCCTCTTAGCGTTTCTATCCCCAGACAATATAAAATTTATAATTACCATGGAGACCGGCGAGCGCCTGTTCTACCGTCTACTTAGCGTAGCGTTTTGCTCCTGTCTAGGCAGAGCCCCTCCCCCCCCCCATTCTAATATTCTGCCGTTGTCGCCGTTCCCCCTCCCCCCCCCTCTACACTCCGATACGCCTTCTCTGTCCTCATCCCAGATTTGTTTTCTCGGATAGTACTTTGATTTTTTCTCGCCCACCACAATCTCTTATTCCCCAGCTGCAGGAGCACTTTAATAACACGAAAATGATTAACACAACCTGAGCGCCGCAGCGTGCCAGGATACGGGGCGGACCGCGCAGAACGCCCCGCTCACTCCACAATTCGGCTGTTATTTTGTAACTCTTTGGGAAGAAAATGTTTTAACGCTTGCAGAGTCGCCATCGACCGCGTCCAGCCGTCACGGGGTCAGGCGTCCCGTTATGGCGGTGCGGCGTCATCGCGAGCGCAGTGTGCCCAAAGGTTGGGTGGGGGCGATATAAGCTGGATCCGCGGTTGTCATAGGAACCGCTAGCAGGCCCTCCTGAGAAACTCGAACATGATGAAGGCTTTTTGGAGGAAAGTTGACTTTGACTTTTAGCAAAAAAAAAAAAAGAGACAACATAGAATAAGGTTTGCACGCACACGTTGCAGGTAGAGCGACCCAAAACTCGCTACTCCACTCCCAAACTCGCTCATCCATGTCTGTTATGGACCTTGCTTTGTGCCCTGGTCCAAATCATTTGGTGGAGGGGGGATTATGATGTGGGGGGGGGATTATGATGTGGGGGGGGATTATGGTGTGGGGGGGATTATGGTGTGGGGGGAGGGGGGATTATGGTGTGGGGGTTGTTTTTCAGGGGTTGGGTTTGGCCCCTTAATTCCAGTGAAGGGAACTCTTAAGGCGTCAGCATACCAAGACATTTTGGACAATTTCATGCTCCCAACTTTGTGGGAACAGTTTGGGGATGTCCTCTTCCTGTTCCAACATAACTGCTCACCAGAGCACATGTGATGGACCTTGCTTTTTGCACTGGTGGGCAGTCATATTGGAACAGGAAGGGGCCGTCCCCAAACTGTTCCCATTAAGTTGACCAAAATGTCTTGGTATGCTGACACCAGTGGTGTCGGGAGGGGGGGGCTGGTGCATTGAATGGGTCCCCGAAAAGCCCCGGATCTCAGGCATGCACAATTGTATTGTTAGCCCCGAGCGCTGCCGAGTGGGGACTGATCTGATCCCGAGCGCTGCCGAGTCACATAGCAGGTCCCTACGCTGTGAGATCCCCGCTCCCCACTCGGCGCTTGGGCGGGCGGCTCTCCTCTCCTCCTCTGGCTGCCTGCTGTGATGATGATGGGTGCATTGCACACCACGACTGAGCTGAGCTGCTGCTGCAGGACACATGAAGTCTGTCTTCTGGTCAGGTAGGTCAGTGTATGTCAGGTAGGTAGGTCAGTGTGTGTCAGGTAGGTAGGTCAGTGTGTGTCAGGTAGGTAGGTCAGTGTATGTCAGGTAGGTCAGTGTATGTCAGGTAGGTAGGTCAGTGTATGTCAGGTAGGTGAGGTCAGTGTATGTCAGGTAGGTGAGGTCAGTGTATGTCAGGTAGGTAGGTCAGTGTATGTCAGGTAGGTAGGTCAGTGTGTGTCAGGTATGTAGGTCAGTGTATGTCAGGTAGGTCAGTGTGTGTCAGGTAGGTAGGTCAGTGTGTGTCAGGTAGATCAGTGTGTGTCAGGTAGGTAGGTCAGTGTATGTCAGGTAGATCAGTGTGTGCCAGGTAGGTAGGTCAGTGTGTGTCAGGTAGGTCAGTGTATGTCAGGTAGGTCAGTGTATGTCAGGTAGGTAGGTCAGTGTATGTCAGGTAGGTCAGTGTGTGTCAGGTAGGTAGGTCAGTGTGTGTCAGGTAGGTAGGTCAGTGTGTGTCAGGTAGGTCAGTGTATGTCAGGTAGGTCAGTGTGTGTCAGGTATGTAGGTCAGTGTATGTCAGGTAGGTCAGTGTGTGTCAGGTAGGTAGGTCAGTGTGTGTCAGATAGGTTAGTGTGTGTCAGGTAGGTCGGTCAGTATATGTCAGGTAAGTAGGTTAGTGTGTGTCAGGTAGGTCAGTGTATGTCAGGTAGGTCAGTGTATGTCAGGTAGGTAGGTCAGTGTGAGTCAGGTAGGTAGGTCAGTGTATGTATGTCAGGTAGGTAGGTCAGTGTGTCAGGCAGGTGAGTTTAGTGGTCAGCATTGATGGCCACTGGTAAGCCAGGCAGCAACCAGCAAGTGAGTTTACCCCCCCCCACCACACAACCCCACCGTGCAGCCAAACCCATCCCCCCCCCCCCCCCCAGTCCCAGCCTTGGACTTCGGGCTGAAGCCCCTGGTCTTTTTGCCACCTAGGAAGGCCCCTGGTTGACACCTTAAGAGTTCCCTTCACTGGAACTAAGGGGCCAAGCCCAACCCCTGAAAAACAACCCCACTTGTAAGATCTGGCAACCCTGGTTGGATCAGTTTCCAACGACGAGCCCGTCCTCCCGTTTTTTTGGACATACAGGAAACTCTGACGTGCCCACTGATGCTTCCCTTGGATTTCCTGGGGTGGGGCTTACTTTCTTCTTTGTGACTCCCTTTTTCTTTGTTCTTTGACTCTTATTCTCCCTTTTAATTCTTTTCTTTCTTCAGTCTTTCCTCTTTATTTCTTACTTTTGGTCATTTGCCGCCAGTAGCCAGTGAGCGGAGTCTAACAATCGCTCTCTGGTCACGTTTTTGGAAGGTCCTCTCGAGGTCCTTCTTCTATATGAACATAGGTCAATCGCAGGTATTGCATAATATTTGCTATATGATGGTTTTTGCAAAATTATTTGATTAACGTACTTCTAGGCTTTTGACCAGTAGGAATTTTTAAGGGTTGTTACTTTCCTATAGACCGTTAAGGTGCCGGGATATCCTAACCTGGTTACCCTTTGCCTATGTTGGTAGTTAATAGTTACACCATATAAAGGGCCTATTTATCTGTGATATTTACTGTATATGTTATCATTCTCAATCCACTTTTCGCCACTGACCTTGGCGTCTGTTCATTGTTAGTGAGTTTCACTATAATCAATAAAAATAGTGTGAAAGAAAATAAGAAACATACCTAGAGGTGATGATTGGCTACGCTCCTAACCGGACACATTGGGGTGTCCAGTTGTGTGGGTGTCATACCTGTCATCACTACTTTGTTGCAGATCTATGGTTACACACGGTTCAACTGACCTGGTTATACCTTCTTTGACTTTATATGCATTGAATATGCTAAGCTATGCTATTCTACTGGTATTTTTTTTTTGCATGCATGCATACCTTACTATTGAAAGACACTTGAAAATGTTTTATTTGATTCCTTGAAATTTCTTTTATTCTGGAAAACTTTCAATAAAAACATAGTGAAAAAAAACCAACCCCACACCACAATCCCCCTCCCCCCCCTGGACCAGTGCACAAAGCAAGGTCCATAAAGACATGGATGAGCGAGTTTGAGGTGAAGGAACTTGACTGACCTGACCTTAACCCGATAGAACACCTTTGGGATGAATTAGAGCAGAGCCAGGCCTTCTCGTCCAACATCAGTGCCTGACCTCACAAATACGCTTCTGGACGAATGGTCAAACATTCCCATAGACACACCCCTAAACCTCGTGGACGGCCTTCCCAGAAGAGCTGAAGCTGTTGTAGCTGCAAAAGGGTGGGGCCAACTCAATATTGAACCCTACGGACTAAGACTGGGATGCCATTAAAGTTCATGTGCGTGTAAAGGCAGGCGTCCCAATACTTTTGGCAATATAGTGTATTTCCATGTTATGAGAGAAGTGTCAGAATTGGGACGGAGTTGAAGCGGCTCCTACTTTTGGTACAATACATTTCTTTAGTGCATATGGGTGCCATTCGAAATGAATGATGTTGTGCCACTAAATATACACCAACCCCAGCACTGCCTATTGGCGTGAAGGACCCGCGTTCCCATCCATACATGCTGCCACTGGACACAGGGTCCAGATTTGTGACCAGAGCGTGCTTTCTCATAACCCTCTGCTTATAATTCTCTGACCTCGGACAGATGAAATGTGAGCAAAAACCTTATTACAATCTTGGGACGTCCACCGTAAATGTCATCAGCCGTTCATCGCTGCCTAAAGACTTTTATATATATGGAGTTTATGGTCATTGAGCTTCCGACAGCCTGCCGACCTTATTGAGTGAGTGAAAAATGGCAAACCCGGAACAGATCTCACCAAAGAGTATTAAAAGAGAACTATAGTCCGCTGCCTTCATATTGGATGCACCCTGTTAATAAAGATTAACAATGAAGCCTGGCTAGATGCGGACCCAGAAACTGAGGCTTTATCCCACCCGAAGCTCTACAAAGTCTCCAGATGAATGTTCTGCAGCACTGGTCTCCAAACTGTGACCTGGGGGCCAGATGCGGCCCTTTGCTTGCCTTTAACCAACCCTTGGGGCACTATTCCTTCCACTGACACCATCAAAAGGGCGCAATTCCTCCCACCAACACCAATAATGAGGCAAAATTCCATCAATTGACACCAACAATGGGGCGCTGTTCCTTCAACTGACACCAATGAAGGGGGCACTAGTCCTCCAACTGGCACCAATGATAAGGCATTGTGGACTCCCACTGGACACCAGGACAAAAGTCACTCAAAGTCTGAAGAACAGTAAACTGGAGCTTTGTTTAGAAAGTTTGGAGACCCTTGTTCTACAGCAGGGGTTCTTACAGTTTCTAATTTGAGGACCCAAATAGGACAATTATTTCTTTACAAGGAGCCAAGAAGAGATGAAGAGCCTTGGCTATGCAGTCAAGTGTTGACCCGTCACAAACACATCCGCAACCTAGTTTGAGTCCCAGTCAATAGTCTAAAAATGTTGGCAAAAATTGGGACATTACAACAACATTTCACCTTTTTTTAATTGAGCCTCAATCCCCCACCTCCATCAGTGAGCCTTCGCCCCCCACCTCCATCAGTGAGCCTTCGCCCCCACCTCCATCAATGAGCCTTCGCCCCCACCTCCATCAGCGAGCCTTCGCCCCCACCTCCATCAATGAGCCTTCGCCCCTACCTCCATCAGTGAGTCTTCGCCCCCACCTCCATCAGTGAGCCTTCGCCCCCACCTCCATCAGTGAGCCTCAATCCCCCACCTCCATCAGTGAGCCTCAATCCCCTACCTCCATCAGTGAGTCTTCGCCCCCACCTCCATCAGTGAGCCTCAATCCCCCACCTCCATCAGTGAGCCTCAATCCCCCACCTCCATCAGTGAGCCTTCGCTCCCACCTCCATCAGTGAGACTTCGCCCCCACCTTCATCAGTAAGCCTCAATCCCCACCTTCATCAGTGAGCCTTCACCCCCACCTCCATCAGTGAGCCTTCGCCCCCCACCTCCATTAGTGAGCCTTTGCCCCCACCTCCATCAATGAGCCTCAATCCCCCACCTCCATCAGTGAGCCTTCACCCCAACCTCCATCAGTGAGCCTTCGCCCCTTACCTCCATTAGTGAGTCTTCTCCCCCATCTCCATCAATGAGCCTCAATCCCCCACCTCCATCAGTGAGCCTTCACCCCCACCTCCATCAGTGAGCCTTCGCCCCCACCTCCATCAGTGAGCCTTCGCCCCCCACTTCCATTAGTGAGCCTTTGCCCCCACTTCCATCAATGAGCCTCAATTCCCCACCTCCATCAGTGAGCCTTCACCCCCACCTCCATCAGTGAGCCTTCGCCCCCCACCTCCATTAGTGAGCCTTCGCCCCCAACTCCATCAATGAGCCTTCGCCCCCACCTCCATCAATGAGCCTTCGCCCCCACCTCCATCAATGAGCCTCAATCCCCCACCTCCATCAGTGAGCCTTCACCCCCACCTCCATCAGTGAGCCTTCATCCCCACCTTCATCAGTGAGGTTTCGCCCCCAACTCTATCAGTGAGCCTCAATCACCCACCTTCATCAGTGAGCCTTCGCCCCCACCTCCATCAGTGAGCCTTCGCCCCCCACCTCCATTAGTGAGCCTTTGCCCCCACCTCCATCAATGAGCCTCCCCCCCACCTTCATCAATGGGCCTTCGCCCCCACCTCAATCAGTGAGCCTTTGCCCCCACCTCCATCAGTGAGCCTTCACCCCCACCTCCATCAGTGAGCCTTCGCCCCCACCTCCATCAGTGAGCCTTCACCCCCACCTCCATCAGTGAGCCTTCACCCCACCTCCATCAGTGAGCCTTCGCCCCCAACTCCATCAGTGAGCCTCAATCCCCCACCTCCATCAGTGAGCCTTCGCCCCCAACTCCATCAGTGAGCCTCAATCCCCCACCTCCATCAGTGAGCCTTCGCCCCACCTCCATCAGTGAGCCTCAATCCCCCACCTCCATCAGTGAGCCTTCGCCCCCACCTCCATCAGTGAGCCTTCACCCCACCTTCATCAGTGAGCCTTCGCCCCACCTCCATCAGTGAGCCTTGGCTGCCCATGACCCTGTCGCCGGTTTTCCTTCCTTGGACCACTTTCTGACCACTGCATCCCACAAGAGCTGCCGTTTTGGAGTTGCTTTGACCCAGTCGTCAAAAGTGATTTCTCACCAAATCCAAGCATGGAGACACAGATGGACGGGGGAGTTTGCTTTGACTATTGAAACTGAATTAAATAGTGTTTTTGGTTTGTGGTGCTCAGACTCCAGTGTAGCTCTGCTTCAAGTTCTCTCCTGGGTCCTGGAGATTGAAGACTTTGTAGAGCTTTGGTGGGGAAGATGCTTCCATGTCTAGGTCCATATCTTACCTGGTAGGCAGACCTCATTATTAGTCTCAGCTGTCCATAGGCCCATGTACACTATATTTTCAAAAGTATTGGTACGCCTGCCTTTTCACGCACATGATCTTTAATGGCATCCCAGTCTTAAGCCTCGTACACACAATCGGTTTTTCGGCAGGGAATTGTGTGATGACAGACTGTTTCCCTAAAATCCGACCGTTGGTACGCTCCTTTAGACAATTGTTGTCCAACTTTCGGCCAACAAATGTTGGATGGCAGGCTAGTAAATTTTTGGCGGACAACAGTCTGTTGTGAGATTTTCGTACCGTCTGTACACAAGTCCGTCACACAAAAGTCCAAAGTACAAACACGCATGCTCGGAATCAATGCTCACTAAACACGACATTAGCAGAAGGTGCTCAAAGGGTGGCCCTCAAGAGCTGAAATTCCATGTAGTACGTCACTACGTTCGTGTTGGCCGACAATGTATGTACCGTTAGTATGCAAGACAAGTTCCTGGCACACGCCCTTCGGACAAAAGTCTTACGCTTTGTTGACCAACAATCCAACCGTGTGTACGAGGCTTTAGTCCATAGGGTTAAATATTGAGTTGGCCCACCCTTTGCAGCTATAACAGCTTCACCTCTTCTGGGAAGGCCGTTCACAAGGTTTAGGAGTGTGTCTATGGGAATGTTTGACCATTCTTCCAGAAGTGCATTGGTGAGGTCAGGCACTGATGTTGGATGAGAAGGCCTGGCTTGCAGTGTCCACTCTAATTCACCCCAAAGGTGTTCTATCGGGTTAAGGTTAGGACTCTGTGCAGGCCAGTCGAGTTCCTCCACCCCAAACTCGCTCATCCATGTCTTTACGGGCCTTGTTTTGTTCACTGGTCCAAATCATTTGGTGGAGGGGGGATTATGGGGGGGGGTTGTTTTTCAGGGGTTGGGCTTGGCCCCTTAGTTCCAGTTAAGGGAACTCCTAAGATGTAATTTGTCATTTTAGGCAATTTCATGCTCCCAGCTTTGTGGGAACAGTTTGGGGATGGTCCCTTTCTATTCCAACATGACTGCCCACCAGTGCACAAAGCAAGGTCCATAAAGACAAGGATGAGCGAGTTTGGGGTGGAGGAACTTGACTGGCATGCACAGAGTCCTGACCTCAAACCGATAGAACACCTTTGGGATGAATTAGAGCGGAGACTGCGAGCCAGGCCTTCACCAGTGCACAAAGCAAGGTCCATGAAGACAAGGATGAGCAAGTTTGGGGTGGAGGAACTTGACTGGCCTGCACAGAGTCCTGACCTCAACCCCACAGAACACCTTTGGGATGAATTAGAGCGGAGACTGCGAGACAGGCCTTCACCAGTGCACAAAGCAAGGTCCATGAAGACATGGATGAGCGAGTTTGGGGTTGACAGGCTGACAGAACTCTAGAAAAGGACAAGTGCTGCTTCTTTGTTTCGGGGGAACCCATTAGGGGGCCACCCAGTTAGTCAGGAGCTGCTCTGAATTCAGATCAGATGTTTTGTTTGCTGGAAGCCCGATGTACAAAGCCATTCTGCCATGAGAACTGTGTTTCTTTGCTGCTTTGCTGAAAATAAGTGCCGGACAAAATTGCATGTCTTGTACATGGATTACTGCTGCCAATAATAGTTGCGCCTGTCCCCCTTACACTACATACATAAATATATAATCTTCATATTAAATTATTTTCTGGGATTGCACTGAAGCCAGAAATAGAATTCACAGATGAACAATCTTGATAACTACAGAGCAACAAAATTAACAGCCGGCTCAATGTCATATTAGGCGTCCGGAGCAGAGCTGTCGTTGTCCCAACTTTGGATTTGACATTACTGTTCAGTTGCTGCTTTTAACACTATGGAGTACAATTGTGTACTCCACAATATTGTGCACAATCACAATATGAATATCTCCTATTATCACCAGCTCCATTTAGTGATCATAATTTGTTTTTGTTTATTTATTTTTTTTCTTTCATTGAGATATTTCAGGAAAATACCCCATTATGGCCACTAGATGGAGATGATGACCATAGGAGATAATAAAATCAAATAAAAAAAAATGATGGTGATAATTTGTGGTGCTTAAGACACATTGTCACGGACAATTTTCTTACACATGGACCGTTTTAAGGCCAAAACTCTAAAGTGTGCTGGGAGGGGGGATGGGAGAACTGTCATTGTGAAAAGCTCAGCAGTCTGTAGTGATGGATGTAGGTTTGGAATGGACCCGAGCGAGACCCCAGAATGCTATTTTCTGTAGCCAGTTATTAGCCAAGTAAATGTTAGTTGTGAGACCTAAATTGCATATACAGTGGAACCTTGGATTATGAGAATAACCCGTTCCAGGAGAATTTTAATCCAAAGCACTCGCACATCAAAGAGATTTTCCCCATAGAAGTCAATGGAAACGAAGATAATTCGTTCCACATTGACTTCTATTGTATGCAATACCGCATGTAGCCAGAGGTGGGGGGGGCGCCGGAGAGCCTCAGAAATACTCGGGGACAGCTCGGCTGAACTCAGAAACCCTCGGAAAGGCTCAGAAACACTCGGGAACAGAGTATTTCCGAGTATTTCCGAGTGATTCCTAGTGTTTCCGAACGGCTCCGAACCGTTCTGAGTGTCACCGGCGCCCCCGCACCTATTGGCCAAATGCGGTACTGCACACCGCATTAGCTTGAATTCTGCTTGTTTTGCGAGACAACACTCGCAAACCGAGTTGGGATTTTTTTTTAAAAGTTGCCCGTCTTTCAAAACGCTCGTTAACTGCGTTACTCGTTAACCAAGGTTCCACTGTACAAGTATATTCAGTTTCCCCTGGGTCACTGCGAACTAATTTAGCTCAGACCCCTGACAGATCCCATTGATTTGTCCCAGGTTCTCTTTCTATTTGGGTCCCTCAGGCAGCCGGGCACACAACACTTGCACAGTCTCTCAAGGCAGTGGTTGTCTTCTAAGGCCGGCCATACACGGGTCGGATTTCGAAAAATAATTTTCTTTCGAAAACCTTATCTAAGAATTTTCGTTCGAATTTCGCACCATTAGTGGGCTGCAGCAACAGCCGATATTTGTACGGCCATCGAATTTAAGTAATCGGGCGCGTTGGAATTTTTTTTTTAAAGGAAAGACTTTCTAATCAATGATGGGAGAATCGTGCGAGAAATGTAATCGAAAAAAAGAAATGCGCATGTGCAAGAAAAGAAGATTCCCAGAAAAGAAAAGAAGATTCCCAGAAAAGAAGATTCCCAGAAAAGAAAAGAAGATTCCCAGAAAAGAAGAGAAGATTCCTAGAAAAGAAGATTCCCAGAAAAGAAAAGAAGATTCCCAGAAAAGAAAAGAAGATTCCCAGAAAAGAAGATTCTCAGAAAAGAAGATTCCCAGAAAAGAAGATTCCCAGAAAAGAAGATTCCCAGAAAAGAAAAGAAGATTCCCAGAAAAGAAGATTCCCAGAAAAGAAAAGAAGATTCCCAGAAAAGAAAAGAAGAATCCCAGAAAAGAAAAGAAGATTCCCAGAAAAGAAGAGAAGATTCCCAGAAAAGAAGATTCCCAGAAAAGAAAAGAAGATTCCCAGAAAAGAAGATTCCCAGAAAAGAAGATTCCCAGAAAAGAAGATTCCCAGAAAAGAAGATTCCCAGAAAAGAAACGAAGATTCCCAGAAAAGAAGATTCCCAGAAAAGAAAAGAAGATTTCCAGAAAAGAAAAGAAGATTTCCAGAAAAGAAAAGAAGATTCCCAGAAAAGAAAAGAAGATTCCCAGAAAAGAAAAGAAGATTCCCAGAAAACAAGATTCCCAGAAAAGAAAAGAAGATTCCCAGAAAAGAAAAGAAGATTCCCAGAAAAGAAAAGAAGATTCCCAGAAAAGAAAAGAAGATTCCCAGAAAAGAAGATTCTCAGAAAAGAAGATTCCCAGAAAAGAAGATTCCCAGAAAAGAAGATTCCCAGAAAAGAAAAGAAGATTCCCAGAAAAGAAGATTCCCAGAAAAGAAAAGAAGATTCCCAGAAAAGAAAAGAAGAATCCCAGAAAAGAAAAGAAGATTCCCAGAAAAGAAGAGAAGATTCCCAGAAAAGAAGATTCCCAGAAAAGAAAAGAAGATTCCCAGAAAAGAAGATTCCCAGAAAAGAAGATTCCCAGAAAAGAAACGAAGATTCCCAGAAAAGAAGATTCCCAGAAAAGAAAAGAAGATTTCCAGAAAAGAAAAGAAGATTTCCAGAAAAGAAAAGAAGATTCCCAGAAAAGAAAAGAAGATTCCCAGAAAAGAAAAGAAGATTTCCAGAAAAGAAAAGAAGATTTCCAGAAAAGAAAAGAAGATTCCCAGAAAAGAAGATTCCCAGAAAAGAAAAGAAGATTCCCAGAAAAGAAAAGAAGATTCCCAGAAAAGAAAAGAAGATTCGCAGCCACGAAAATTATTTTCTGTAGCAACAGGAGGTGAAATTTGAAGGCTTGGATGGTCAAATTTTGAAATCAATGGTGGCGCCATCGGATCACAAAGAGCACAAAATTTATGATTTTCAAAAGAAAATTTTTTTGAAATTTCGACCACTGGCCCCTCGTACACACGATCGGATTTTTCAACGGGAATTGTGTGTTGACAGACTGTTGGCCTAAAACCAGACCGTTTTGTATGCTCCATCGGACAATTGTTGTCGGATTTTCCGCGGACAAATGTTGGATGGCAGGCTAGTAAATTTTCCGCGGTCAACGGTCTGTTGTCAGATTTTCCGATCGTGTGTACACAAGATCGTCAGACAAAAGTCCAAAGTACAAACACGCATGCTCGGAATCAATACTCACCAAACACGACATTAGCAGAAGGTGCCCACAGGGTGGCGCTAAAGAGCTGAAAAGCCACGTAGTACGTCGCTACGTTCATGTTTGTTGGCTGACCATTCCTTGTCGTTTGTATGCAAGACAAGTTCCTGGCCAATGCCCTTCGGACAAAAGTCTGAGGTTTTGTCTGTGGAAAATCTGATCACGTGTACGAGGCTTAAGGCTGTATTGCTGGTTAAACTTTTCTAGGGTGCAGGGAATCTTTGAGAGTCTCTCTCTCTTCTGTCTGTAGCAAAGTCCCGGGGCCCCTGAGTCCTAATGGTGACCTCCAGAGTTTGGGGCAGCTGAGATCCTTCAGTGTAGAGTGGGTTACAAGGCATGATTAATTGATCAGATCTTCAGTTGCCTAGTACTGTTCACCCCATATTTCATGTAGCCTCCTCCTAGAATAGGTTGCTGGAGATGTTCCGATGAATTCAGTCTTTTTGGCTCCTCTGTAAACAGTGAAGCGGTGTGTGATTATTTTTGCCTTCTCCTGAGTTTCACAGACTGCAGGCGCAATTACTTCTCCCTGCCTTCTAGTAGGTTCTAGAATTTTGTGGGTTGGAAGAGGCAGTCCCTGGACCTGAATATTCATGCAGTCTCAGCCAATCCCTGGAAGGGGGGGGGTGTGCCCAGTAGGTGGCTGAGAAGAAGATAAATAGTCTGAGGCCTGGAGCAACAGGGTTCTTGTCCTGGAGGAGGAGATCCCATCTGAAGCCTGCAGAGAGCTCTCCAAGGTCCCAGCTCAGGAGAAGCTAGGGGGGGGGGGGGCTGTCACGGATAGTTCATCAAGGTCCCAGCTCAGGAGAAGCTGGGGGGGGGGGGGGGGGGCCTGTCACGGATAGTTCATCAAGGTCCCAGCTCAGGAGGAGCTGGGGGGGGCCTGTCACAGATAGTTCATCAAGGTCCCAGCTCAGGAGGAGCTGGGGGGGGGGCCGTCACAGATAGTTCATCAAGGTCCCAGCTCAGGAGGAGCTGGGGGGGCCTGTCACGGATAGTTCATCAAGGTCCCAGCTCTTCATCAAGGTCCCAGCTCAGGAGGAGCTGGGGGGGCCTGTCACAGATAGTTCATCAAGGTCCCAGCTCAGGAGGAGCTGGGGGGGCCTGTCACGGATAGTTCATCAAGGTCCCAGCTCAGGAGGAGCTGGGGGTCCTGTCACGGATAGTTCATCAAGGTCCCAGCTCAGGAAGAGCTGGGGGGGCCTGTCACAGATAGTTCATCAAGGTCCCAGCTCAGGAGGAGCTGGGGGGGCCTGTCACGGATAGTTCATCAAGGTCCCAGCTCAGGAGGAGTTGGGGGGGGCCTATCACAGATAGTTCATCAAGGTCCCAGCCCCTGAAGAGATTAGACATGTAGCACCCTGATGTTTTAGGCAGGGTTGCGATTAAATTGATTTGCCAAGCGATAGTTGCCTTGGCCTATTGCCCCAGGGCTGCTAGGCCAGAAACCAAAGGACTATCCTGGGGACATCTGGCTGCTAGGCTGTCTGAGGGCCTATCCAGAAGCAGGAAAGCAGCGTAGGGTTGGGACTGCGGGCTTGTAGTCCAACCAGAAGTAACGGTTCAGTCAGCTGGCTACAAGAAACGTTTAAAGGGTCTATGATCCTGCCAGTAAATCCATTATTTTTCCACTTCCACAGGCCAAGCTTATCCAGCAAAAAAGGGCAGTTACAGAAAATCCTCAACTCAGTTGCTAAATGGTAAGAACAGCTGTCAATCAACCATGGAGAGGCATTGAGGTCAGGGGGTTGGATGGAAGCACAGCTGCCTGTAGGTCACACAGGATGGAGACAATGGTCCTAAAGCATTGGGAATTGGTGGTCACCATATCAGAAGGGCTTTAGAGATCAAAAATTGTCAGGACCAACAGTTATTCATTAAACATCGACTCACACCATAATAAAAATTCTTGCATAACTTTTTTGCCAAATAATCAATTTAAATTGTCTGGGCATGTGGCAGTATTAAAATTTTTACTAAGAAAATCATCAAAGTGTAATGGGATGGAGGTGGCCACAGTTTGCATAGGACTGCATGTCATCTTTGTTTGAGCTCCTCATATTATAAAGGAAGGAAATGGTTTAATCAAAAAGCAGAGATGTGGAGACATCACTCATAGACGAGGGATTCCAGGCGGTGCAGGTTCCAGATTAATGGAGCGTCATAAAATGATTTCCCCAACCTTGACCTCCGTGTCATCTAATGTGGCACAAATGTTCCACGTCCAGCAATATCCCGAGTGATTACCAGACCGTAACGGGGAAAGCAGGAGCCGCTCTCTGTTTATAACCCTGCTGCAAGAAAAAAATTTATTGGTACAATCTGCAGGTCTCCAGACCCAGAGCAAAGTGGCTGGACTGGCTGGGATCCTACCACAGTGAACATTATCAATAAAAATAAGTCTTCTTATACCCAGTCTATTTTTTCTTGTTATATACTATATGGCGAAATAACGTGAACCCCCCCAACAAAGGATTGCTTTTAGGTGTCCCCGGGGAAGAGTCCTGTTTATACTACTTTATGCAAGGACAATATAGTCCAGTCATTCTCAACCAGGGTTCCTCCAGAGGTCACCAGCGGTTCCTTGAGACCTTGTAACACTAACGAGTCACATGACACCGGGGAGGTAAAAAGGCTAATTGTGCCCAATTTGGATATTTTCACTTAGGGGTGTTTTGTTGCCAGCGGTTTAGACATTAATGGCTGTGTGTTGAGTTATTTTGAGGGGACAGCAAATTTACACTGTTATACAAGCTGTACACTCACTACTTTACATTGTAGCAAAGTGTCATTTCCCCTTTACATCTAAGTCCACAGAGTCCCCCTTTACATCAGAGTCCACAGAGTCCCCCTTTACATCAGAGTCCACAGAGTTCCCCTTTTACATCTGAACTTGCAGAGTTTCCTTTCACTGTAAAGGGGGACTCTGCAGACTCCGATGTCAGGGAGAACTCTGGGGACTCTAAGGGATGCTCTGGGAACCCTGATTTAAGGGGGAACACTGAGAACTCTGTATGGAGTGGACTCTGATGTAAGAGGAAACACTGCGGCCTCTGGTGTAAAGGGGAACTCTGATGTAAGGGGAGCTCTGAGAACCCTGATTTTCCTTAGTGTACTCATTCAGAGGCAGGAGAGAGAAGGGGGGAGACTTCAGTCACAGACAGGGATGGATGGTGAGCTCACTCACCCCTTGGCAGTCAGCACCTCTCATCCAGATGTATCTGAGGCTTCTGGACTTCCAATTTCTGGCCCCCACTTTCCTTTTCTGAGGCACAGCCCTGGGAATTGGAGTGTGGGCAGACACAGAGGGTGGGGTGGGGGGAGGAAGAGGTGCAGATCGAGCCCTCTCTCCTCTCCCGTCTGTGTGGGGGGAAGGGGAGGGTTGTTAGTGTTGGCTTTTGGCTTTGGGCAGCATGAAAGAGAGTGTACTCTCAGCTTAGACAACTGCAGCTAGCAACCCTGCCGGGAAGCCATAGTCCGGTCGGAATAATGTGTCCGGGTTTCAGGCAGTCTGAAACCAGGACCCATGACTCCAAACCCGAACTGTCCGGGTGAATCCTGTACAGGTGGCAACCCTAATCCTGGACCTGTTCCAAAAGGTTCCATAGGTGCCTCGTTACCTGTGAACATGACATTAAATAGTGGGAAACAGAGAAATCTCATTGCTAATCCTCTAATTAACCAATGATCAGCTCTGATACTTAGAAAACAAATCCTTGTGACTGTGACCCGGACCATGAAACTCGGAGCTCCGTCCAAAGCTCTACTCCCCCGTGTCCCACACAAGGTATGGGTGAAAGGAGCTCACCCCCCGGCCCTGACTGCTGTGCACAAACCAAACAAATGAAACGCAGTGTTTCGCCCTGCCCACGGGGCTTAGTCATAGACGTGACGAAACCCGGCTGGTGGGGGCGAAATGTGTCGGTGAAGGCGTGGCCTGGGGGAGGGGCCAGGCTGAAGCCGCATCTCACGTTTCCTCTACTACGGCTGATTTTGCTGGAAGTGCGCCATTTCATTTGTTTGTTTTGTACAAATTCTTGTGATTGTTTATTTTTAAAACAAATTTCACATTTTTACGAAATTGGGGGGGCAAAGCTTAACAAAATGTTAAACCCATCTCTGGGCAAAACATGGAACATCTCTAAAACCATCCTGCATGTTTTTTTTTACTTACCTTGTGAAGCAAGATAAACTCCCCCAAATCCAATGTCTGTGTCCCTCGTTGGTGCCATTTCTGAGTGTGGGGGGGGCCACAAATCCAACGCGACAAATGTACCCGCACAGGCTGGTCCCCTTATGCCGATGTCACTCCCCTTCCACAATAGGGACCCTACGGGACTGATTTTCTATGGCATTGATCTGATCAAAGACTACTGGAGGGGTGGTAACAAGAAAATAAAAGTGTCCCAGAATGAAACTAAATGGATTTACCGCCTGGGCACTTTGGTACCAAGAGGGTTGAACGTGGATAAAGACCTCAATTGTTTCCTGTCTAATTTTTAGCACAATCATTGCCCATTAATACCATCAGGGAATCGAATACATTAAAAGTGTTCTAGTAGTAGACCTCTTTAGGCCCAGGTAGACTTTTATATAATTTGCTTATATATCAGAGATCCCACAAATAATTTTCTACATATATACAGGATAGGAACATGTACATAGACACATGATTTTGAGTTCCCATTTTCAGTGTATCTGATAATTTAATCATTTTTAATCTTTTGTGGATTTAATAATATATAACAATATAATAATATAAATATTTGATGATTTAATAATTTTTTAATTTTTTTAATAATATATAATAATATAATAATTAAAAATAGAATAATATAAGTATTAGAACTCATTATCCTTTCCTGTGTATGTAATCTAATTTTCATGGGATTAAATATGCCCCCACACAAATTCTCGTTTACCTTTTGCTTATAGGAATCTCCAGTAGTCTAATCATAAATTGAGGATCACTCATTTATACATGGATTTAGGGCCACTTATCCATAAAACTCTCTCTCTCTTTTAGGCTCGATTCACACCTATGCATGTTGCTTTTGAGCGTTTTTGGAGGGTTTTTTTTTCATGCTTGCCACGTTTTTGAGCATTTTTGCCGCGATTTTGCCGCGATTTGCGTTTTGCGTTTTTTTGTTTTGTTTTTTTTTTACATTTTTTTTTACAGTCTTAAAAAAAAAATTAAAAACAAAAAGAAAAAACAGCAAAAACGCATCAAAAACGCACCAAAAACACATCAAAAACGCTGCAAAAACGGTGCACTTGCGTTTTTGATGCTTGTCCATTGAATTCTATTAGGCTCGATTCACACCTATGCATGTTGCTTTTGAGCGTTTTTGGAGGTTTTTTTTCATGCTTGCCACGTTTTTGAGCAGCGTTTTTGCCGCGATTTTGCCGCGATTTGCGTTTTGCGTTTTTTTTTATTTTTCTATTTTACAGTTTTTTTTTACAGTCTTAAAAAAAAATGTAAAAAAAAAAAAAAATAAAAAAAAAAAAATAATAAATAAATAAAAAAACCCCGGCAAAAACGCATCAAAAACGCACCAAAAACGCTGCAAAAACGCTGCAAAAACGGTGCACTTGCGTTTTTGATGCTTGTCCATTGAATTCTATTACATGCAAAACGCTGCATTTTGCATGAAAAAAAAGTCCCTGACCCTTTCCAAAAATGCAGAGAAACAAAAAGGCATTGATGTGAACATGTTCCATAGGAACCTATGTTAAAAAAATTCCCGTGCATTTCTGCAAAATGCAAAATGCATCAAAAAACGCGCTAGTGTGAATGGAGCCTTATATCTCCATCAACCCTTTCTTGAACACACGGGTATGGTTAGGGTTTTTATCAAACACATATAAAAAAAAAAATTTTATCTATTTTTTTATAATAAAAACTTATTTAAATAATTTTTGATAAAAAAGTTTTCACTTTTTATTTTAATTTTATTTTTATTTTTATTAATTTTTTCCATGTAACTTAAGATGAAATAAGATTTTTATTAAGCTCGCACCTCTTGAGAATATTGTAACATATGTTGTCTTTAGGAATGGTTTGAAACAGTCACTTTTATTGCAATGGGAATATAACTGTATTTTAATGAGTTTGTAAAACATTTATGCTGTGGTGAATTTATTAGTGTAAGTTATCGCTGCGGCTGTTGTAGTATTTGGCTTGGGTATACCAGTAGAGGGCGTAACGGGGCTATGATAGGCTATGCTCCTATAGGATTTTCCATCACTACATCATTCTTTGTAGGCCCAATCTACCTAGCAACTCATTACTACTTCATACCGCTGGGCGTGTGAGTCCGACAGTCGGGATCTGATTGGCCGCAGCAATGACTACACCCTCGATAAAGGACGTTGGGAGTGCCAAGGTGGCAGCGCCTCCGATGACGTCCGTGTGACGAAACGCGTAAGGCGGGACTATCTTGGCAACGTCATTTCCGCGGATCGTGGTTCCGGGTATCGGACCGGTGGAACGCAAGCGGCGGTTCACGCTGACGCTGGGGCCGAGGATTGTGTGGAGGGTATAGGAGGCCGTGAGCTCTCTCTCCTACCTGGGAATATTTATTGTTTACCCGCTAGTGTGATATCAGCCTACTTTGACTGGACTGTTTTTTATATAAATAAAGGAACACTTTTTCAAACAGAATCACGCTATGTGGAAACCTTTCTTTTAATATTTTTAACACTTAAGTGGATACCCAGTGGGGACTTTTAATACATCAAGGAACAGGAAGTCCCCACCTCCTTGTGTGCAAGCAGCTGCCTTTTGGGATTGGGACGCGTGGAAGGAAACTGGCACAGGACCAACATCACACGCTCGTACCCCTGCAGGGGTGGAGTGCTCCGGTGAGTGCAACCACATTGGGGGGTGACTACCAGTTATTACAGCACGACATTTTACCACCAAAGAAGAACTTTTTTGCACAATTGTTATGAACATTTTTGCACCAAACAACATATGGGATTTTTTTCTTTGATACTTAGTTGCGATTTGACACACTACTAATGATTTATTATTGCGAATGGTTATTGCACATTAATGCACTATTGTTTGATAATCACTGCTTCTGGCACTTATCACTTTATATTTATTAATGTGAAGATTTATATATGTTATATAATGGTGTCGTTGTAATATTTGCGGTATTTTTTGCACATATAGTAGCATTTTTTTCACTTACCGTATATACTCGAGTATAAGTCGAGGCCCTAATTTACCACAAAAAAAATGGGAAAAACTTATTGACCCGAGTATAAGACGAGGGTGAGAAATGCACAGATACTGTAAGTGGAAAAGAGGGTCAACAATGCCCATTTGCAGCCTCACTTTGCCCATTTGCAGCCATAGCTCCCCTGAACTTCAAACTCTGTAGTTAAGGGTTCCTAGATGCCCCCTAGCTGCCGCCAAAATTTGGGGTCTCTGAACCCAAAGGGTCCCGAAAAGACATTGCTGCAGATGGACACAGTTGACCGAATTTGGGGCCCCATATCTCGGGGCCACTTAGTGCTAAGAACCCCAAATTTGGTGTGCAAACCCATTTCCAAAGCTGGGATTTCTAGCACCAAGTAGCCCCGAGATACGGGGCCCCAAAAATCAGTTCAGAAAATGTCAAGCACTTTTCTGCAAATTTGGGGTTCCTAGCACCAAGTGGCCCTGAGATACGGGGCCCCAAAACTGGTTCAGAAAATATCATTCTCTGCTGCAGAAAAGTGCTTGACATTTTCTGAACTGATTTTTGGGGCCCTGTATCTCGGGGCCACTTGGTGCTAGGAACCCCAGCTTTGGATATGTTATGGTACCAGTTCCACTGGGTTTGCACACCAAATTTGGGGTTCCTAGCACCAAGTGGTCCTGAGATACGGGGCCCCAAAACTGGTTCAGAAAATATCATTCTCTGCTGCAGAAAAGTGCTTGACATTTTCTGAACTGATTTTTGGGGCCCTGTATCTCGGGGCCACTTGGTGCTAGGAACCCCAGCTTTGGATATGTTATGGTACCAGTTCCACTGGGTTGGCACACCAAATTTGGGGTTCCTAGATATGGGGCCCCAAATTCGGTTCAGAAAATGTCAAGCACTTTTCTGCAGCAGAGAATGACATTTTCCGAACCGGTTTTGGGGCCCCGTATCTCAGGGCCACTTGGTGCTAGGAACCCCAGCTTTGGATATGTTATGGTACCAGTTCCACTAAGTTTGCACACCAAATTTGGGGTTCCTAGCACCAAGTGGCCCTGAGATACGGGCCCCAAAGTCGGTTCGG
The DNA here is from genome assembly GCA_037952925.1 of Lithobates clamitans. Taxonomy (NCBI): domain Eukaryota; kingdom Metazoa; phylum Chordata; class Amphibia; order Anura; family Ranidae; genus Lithobates; species Lithobates clamitans. The sequence continues at coordinate 584,467 of JBBGZY010001107.1, forward strand.
AAAATGAAATTTTTTGCTGCAGAAAAGTGCTTGACTCGAGTATAAGTCGAGGGGGGCACTTTCAGCACAAAAAAATGTGCTGAAAAATTCGACTTATACTCGAGTATATACGGTAATAAGGTGTTTTCACTAAAATAAGGACAAAAATTTTTTTTTTTTTTTAGTCATTTCTGGATCATACCAAAATATTTTTCTAATTTTAAATAGTAATTATTTTATGCACTTGAACATTTGTTTAATTTGCAGCCACACTCCTAGTTCTAACACAGCGCCATTCCCTATACTTTGATTTTCTTGTGAGCACCCTGCCACTGGACAGCCAATAGAAACTGTTCACGTCACACAGACAGTGACATGGATACCCCGAAGGACCCCGCCGTATGCAAGAAAGATGTATGAGTGGAGCATCACATTGGCCCCTGAGGATGTCCTATGGTGTCAAAACGCGTTGGGTGGTGCTGAGGTCATCACGCATGTTACAGCTTTTTTTTTTTTTTTTTAAAGCACTGTTGCTGCATTTAGGTTTTTAATAAACTGAATCCAGATGATCTACACTATTGGAGTATTTTTTTTCTATTTTGTGTGGATAGCGATGATTCGTGATATGATGTGTCCGAGGCACATTCCTAATCTAGTATGGGGACTGCACCATACTCAGGCCAATATTGACCTCTTTGAGGCTTTGAGATCCACCGCTCTGGTAAGACTTTTCTTCATATTCAGAGGTAGTGTGTCAGAAACCATGAAATCAGGCCGAGACAGAAGTACAGATAAATCACACTTGTTTAATAATAAAAGTAAAAAAAGAACAAACGTGGTCAAAACATAGCCAGAGTTCAGTAACCAGAACGGATAGTCAGCCAAGCCAGAAGTTAGGGATCAATGTAGAGAAACAGCAAGCAGGATCTGGAGCCAGAAGGGATGTCAGCAAAGCCAGTCTTTAAAACAGGATCGCAGGAGATAGTCTCTGTGATGTTGACCAAGGTGAAGGCAGAGCTCCTCTGGACTGGACAGCTTAAGTAGGCAGGACTGACGAGCAGGATATCATCAACAGCTGAGTAACTGTGGAGAGATAGGAGCTGGCAATTAGCCGACAGCTGAGCGGCCAGCTCAGAGAAGGAAGGGCTGAGCCCAGCCCTGACATAGAGGAAGAGCTGACACTTTACTGGAGTCTCACTTCTCATGTTGGCAAGATATGTGGTGGAATTTGCTTATAAGGAATGTTGCATTTTATTGATACACAGTGGGGGAAGAGTTGCGAATATACACTTTCTGGCCACTTTATTAGGTACACCTTGCTAGTAGCGGGTTGGACCCCCCTTTGCCTTCATTCTTGGTGGCAGAGATACAACAAGGTGTTGGAAACGTTCCTCAGAGATTTTCCTCTATAGTGACCTGATAGCATCACACAGCTGCTGTAGATTTGTCAGCTGCACATCCATGATGCCAATCTCCCGTTCCAGCATCCCGAAGGTGCTCTATTGGATGAAGATGTGGTGAGTGTGGAGGCCATTGGAGGACAGGGACCTCATTGTCCAGTGGTGAGATGATTGGAGCTTTGTGACATGGAGCATTATCCTGCTGGAAGGAGCCATCAGAAGATGGGGACACTGTAGTCATAAAGGGATGGACATGGTCACCAACAATACTCAGGTAGGTTGTGGTGATTAATCGATGATCAGTTGGTTCTAGGGGGCCCAAAGTGTGCCAAGTAAATATCCCCCACACCATTATACCCCCACCGCCAGCCTGAACCGGTGATACCCCATCCCCCCACACCATTACATCCCCACCACCAGCCTGAACCGGTGATACCCCATCCCCCACACCATTACACCCCCACCACCAGCCTGAACCGGTGATACCCCATCCCCCACACCATTACACCCCCACCACCAGCTTGAGCCGGTGATACCCCATCCCCCACACCATTACACCCCCACCACCAGCCTGAACCGGTGATACCCCATCCCCCACACCATTACACCCCCACCACCAGCCTGAACCGGTGATACCCCATCCCCCACACCATTACACCTCCACCACCAGCCTGAACCGGTGATACCCCATCCTCCACACCATTACACCCCCACCACCAGCCTGAACCGGTGATACCCCATCCCCCACACCATTACACCCCCACCACCAGCCTGAACCGGTGATACCCCATCCCCCACACCATTACACCCCCACCACCAGCCTGAACCGGTGATATCCCATCCCCCACACCATTACACCCCCACCACCAGCCTGAACCGGTGATATCCCATCCCCCACACCATTACACCTCCACCACCAGCCTGAACCGGTGATATCCCATCCCCCACACCATTACACCCCCACCACCAGCCTGAACCGGTGATATTCCATCCCCCACACCATTACACCCCCACCACCAGCCTGAACCGGTGATATCCCATCCCCCACACCATTACACCCCCACCACCAGCCTGAACCGGTGATACCTCATCCCCCACACCATTACACCCCCACCACCAGCCTGAACCGGTGATACCCCATCCCCCACACCATTACACTCCCACCACCATCCTGAACCGGTGATACCCCATCCCCCACACCATTACACTCCCACCACCAGCCTGAACCGGTGATACCCCATCCCCCACACCATTACACCCCCACCACCAGCCTGAACCGGTGATACCCCATCCCCCACACCATTACACCCCCACCACCAGCCTGAACCGGTGATACCCCATCCCCCACACCATTACACCCCCACCACCAGCCTGAACCGGTGATACCCCATCCCCCACACCATTACACCCCCACCACCAGCCTGAACCGGTGATAAGCCATCCCCCACACCATTACACCCCCACCACCAGCCTGAACCGTTGATATCCCATCCCCCCACACCATTACACCCCCACCACCAGCCTGAACCGGTGATACCCCATCCCCCACACCATTACACTCCCACCACCATCCTGAACCGGTGATACCCCATCCCCCACACCATTACACCCCCACCACCAGCCTGAACCGGTGATACCCCATCCCCCCACACCATTACACCCCCACCACCAGCCTGAACCGGTGATACCCCATCCCCCACACCATTACACTCCCACCACCATCCTGAACCGGTGATACCCCATCCCCCACACCATTACACCCCCACCACCAGCCTGAACCGGTGATACCCCATCCCCCCACACCATTACACTCCCACCACCAGCCTGAACCGGTGATATCCCATCCCCCACACCATTACACCCCCACCACCATCCTGAACCGGTGATACCCCATCCCCCACACCATTACACTCCCACCACCAGCCTGAACCGGTGATATCCCATCCCCCACACCATTACATCCCCACCACCAGCCTGAACCGGTGATACCCCATCCCCCACACCATTACACCCCCACCACCAGCCTGAACCGGTGATATCCCATCCCCCACACCATTACATCCCCACCACCAGCCTGAACCGGTGATACCCCATCCCCCCCACACCATTACATCCCCACCACCAGCCTGAACCGGTGATACCCCATCCCCCACACCATTACATCCCCACCACCAGCCTGAACCGGTGATACCCCATCCCCCACACCATTACACCCCCACCACCAGCCTGAACCGGTGATACCCCATCCCCCCCCAAAATTACACCCCCACCACCAGCCTGAACCGGTGATACCCCATCCCCCACACCATTACACCCCCACCAACAGCCTGAACCGGTGATATCCCATCCCCCACACCATTACACCCCCACCACCAGCCTGAACTGGTGATACCCCATCCCCCACACCATTACACCCCCCACCACAAGCCTGAACCGGTGATACAAGGCAGGATGGATCCATGCGCCAAATTCTGACCCCACCATCTGAATGTCGCAGCTGAAATCCAGACTCATCAGACCAGGCAACGTTTTTCCAATCTTCTGTTGTCCATATTTGGTGATCCTGTGCCAATTGTAGCCTCAGTTTCCTGTTCTTAGCTGACAGAAGTGGCACCCGGTGTGGTCTTCTGCTGCTGTAGCCCATCTGCTTCAAGGTTGGCTGTGTTGTGTTTTCAGAGATGGTATTCTGCATACCTTGGGTGTAACGAGAGGTTATTTGAGTTACTGTTGCCTTTCTATTATCTGGAACCAGTCTGCCCATTCTCCTCTGACCTCAACAAGGCATTTTCCTCCACACAACTGCCGCTCACTGGATATTTTCTCTTTTTCCCACCATTCTCTGTAATCCCCGAGAGATGGTTGTGTGTGAAAATCTCAGAAATACTCAGACCGGCCCGTCTGCCACCAACAACCAGGCCACGTTCAAAGTCACTTCAATCCCCTTTCTTCCCCCATTCCGATGCTCCGTTTAAACTTCAGCAAGTCGTCTTCACCACGTCTAGATGCCTAAATGCATTGAGTTGCTGCCGTGTGATTGGCTGATTAGCAATTTGTGTTACCGAGTAATAAAGTGGCCGGTGAGGGTATATTCGTCAATGCTGTGAAATCTCTCTTTCCTAGTCATCATCCATACAGCTCGTGACCATGGATGAGACGGGGGGGATGGAGACCAACCAGCAAAACCAAGGACCCCTCGCCACCGCCGAAACGCTACAAAACCGCCCACCGCCCTATCGAAACTGCAATAAAACGCAGCAGCTGGATTTTTTTTTTTACTTCGGTTTTCTTTTCTTTTAGATAAAAGGAGACTGAACTCCAAAGTCAAAGCCTCGGTTTGTTGAGCTTGGCGAGGTGACAATTGTGGTAAGAAGACCGCGGCGAACGCATCGCTAAGTGCACACAAAAGAATGCCCGCGCTATCCGAGGCCGGCGGTGAAATGACCGTTCTCGAAATAAAAAGGAAAACATTCGTCCTGCAAAAACAAAAACAAAATATATTGGGGGGGGGGGGGGGACACGACACAAAAGTAGCGACGCGGGGCGGAGGGACTGAGGCCTCTGAAAAAGGAACGCGCCGGGGCGCCATCCTGCCGCAATCCGGGATGATTTCAATTATGTACAAATTAATGACAAAAGACGGTTGATGAAGAGAATCAGCTGATCGCCGCGGGGGAGGGGGTGGGGGTGGGGGCTGTGCCCGTCTGCTACCAGCGCTCAAGACATACCCTCAAACAACCTCTGTTCTGCGGCTCTTAATGCAAAAATAAAAAATAAAAGTATAAAAAAATAAATAAAAATACAGCTTCAGTAATGGAAGGAATAACAACGAGGCTGGATGAACGCGAAGTGAGTCACACAGATTTGTTTTTCTGCTGTATGAATTTGTATTGATGTATCCATAAAAAATACAAACTCCGAACGGAGTTCAGCTAGACGGCGTAAGGAGCGGGGGGGGGGAGGGGATGTGCACTTCAGAGGAACAGGGCAGCCAATCAGCTTTCAGTTCACAGAAGTCAGCTCAGGGAAAAATGTGTTCTAAGTGATTAGTGCAATGATTTAATCCAATATTGTAAGGACTTTACTAAATTCTAGTGCGAAGAGCTGACCATCTGAATCCTAATAAAGAAGAAATATATATATATACTGCATATACAGTACTGTGCAAAAGTTTTAAGCAGGTGTGAAAGATGCTGTAAATGAAGAACGCTTTCAGCAATAGAAGTGTTAATAGCCAGCGACACGATTGCTTCCTCTTACAAATTTTTATTTGGCGCTAACAGCCGCGCTACAGCCATAATGTTAACGCGTTTCGGCCTGGAGCCGACCTCATAGCATGCTATGAGGACGGCTCCGGGGCCGAAACGCGTTAGCACTTATAGATGTAGCACTGCTGTTAGTGCCAAATAAAGATTTGTAAGAGGAAGCAATCGTGTTGCTGGAATTTCTCGCTGTTTGGATGTCCATGGGATACAGCAAGCCTGAGCAGCAATATTCAGCTCCTTTCTTTTACAATTGTGCGGTAGAGCTTAGATGAGTCTTTGTCTACATTACTAGCAAAATGGAAAGTAAATGAACAGAAGAGAAATTCAAATCCAATCAATATTTGGGGTGACCCCCCCCCCTTTGCCTTATTCTGGGTAGACTTGCACACAGTTGTTGAAGGAACTCGGCAGGTAGGTTGTTCTTTGTACATCTCGGAGAACTAAGCACAGATCTCCAGTGGATGTCGGCTGCCTCCAATATCACGAGGGCCACGTACCTGATGTGAAACGGAAGTAGTGGGGAGACCTCCCTTGGACCTCGGGTCCTTGAAGGCTCTGGAGATGGAGACAGAGACTTGGTGGACACCGAGTGGCACGGGTGCCAGGGGTGCGGAGCACCATGCAAGCCTTATCCGAGATCCTAGCTGAGGTCAAGTCCAGTTGGGCAACGAAGTATAAAAGGGTTCATCAGAAGAAGAATGGTCGAGATCCAAGCCAGGGTCGGTTCCAATCTGGCAGCTGAGTACAAAAGGGACAAAGAAGTAGAATGGTCAAGGTACGAATCCGAGGTCAATGGCAAGCAGCAATCAAGAGTAGTCAAATAGGTTTCCAGGTCACAATGAGTTCAGACAGCTAACACTCTAGCACAGAAACAAGGGGGGACTGAAGATAATCCAGCAATTTGGCAGTGTCTGGGTTTATATAGGGAAGTTTGAGGTCACTTCCTGTGCGCCTCCTGGGCATTATCCTGCCTTTTTCCATCAGGTTGAGGTCACTTCCTGTGCGCCTCCTGGGGATTTTCCTGCCTTTTTCCATCAGGTTGAGGTCACTTCCTGTGCGCCTCCTGGGCATTATCCTGCCTTTTTCCATCAGGTTGAGGTCACTTCCTGTGCGCCTCCTGGGCATTTTCCCGCCTTTTTCCATCAGGTTGAGGTCACTTCCTGTGCGCCTCCTGGGCATTATCCTGCCTTTTTCCATCAGGTTGAGGTCACTTCCTGTGCGCCTCCTGGGGATTTTCCTGCCTTTTTCCATCAGGTTGAGGTCACTTCCTGTGTGCCTCCTGGGCATTTTCCTGCCCTTTTCCATCAAGTCTTCTGCGCAGCTGCGGGTCAGCGCACTGAGGCGTCTTTGACGCATGCTCAGTTGGCACAAATTTCCTCTTGCGGCATCGCGCCACTGGTGCATGCGTAATAAGCCCAGGACTCTTACATTCTGTCTCTTCATGTCATCCCAGACACTCCATGATGGGGAGAGCAGGGCTCTATAGGGGGCCAAACCACCACTTCCAGGACTCCTTGTCACTAAAAGATAGTTCCTAATGACATTGGCTGTATGTTTGGGGTGGTTGTCCTGCTGCAGAATATATTTTGGGCCAATCACACACCTTCCCTGATGGTATGGCATGATGGATAGATAATCATCTGCCTGTATTTCTCAGCATTGAGGACACCATTGATCCTGACCAAATCTCCAACTCCGTTTGCAGAAATGCAGCCCCAATGAACCTCCACCATACTTCACAGTTGGCTGCAGACACTCATTATAGTACAGCTCTACAGCCCTTTGCCGACAAACTGCCTCCTGCTACAGCCAAATATTTCAACTTTTTACTCATCAGTCCAGAGCACCTGCTGCCATCCCCCCCCCCCCAGTGCCTATGTTTTCCTGCATAGTTGAGTCGCTTAGCCTTGTTTCCACATCCTATGCATGAAAACATAAGAACTGGGTGCAGAAAAATGGCAGCAGGGGGATAAGTGGGACGATGGGTTGGGCTTCCAAATCCCTCAATCAAGATGGGTGGACCCACAGCACATTTCGCCCTGCAATAGCTCCCTACAAGGTCCAATTAATTTCCAAATTCCCAAATTCTTGCCCTGATCTAGTATTTCCACTGTTTCAGGTGAACGATCCTCCACTTCCTTTGTGTCAGGAAAGTATTTTTCTGCAGACATTTTTAGTTTGTTTGATCAGCTCTTGGAGGTTCTCACTGGCTTGAAATGCAAGAATGGGCGCTCTCCATCCCTTCCACTCCTTTTGTGGTAGGATGAAGCATCGCAGGAACTTCCTCAAAAATGAGGAAGCTGCAGAGAAGTGGTCTCCAAACTGGGCAGGGGTTGGGCTGGATACGGCACTTTGCTTGCCTTTATTTGGCCCTTGGGGCACCATTCCTCCCACTGATACGTTACACTATTCTTCCAAAGTAACATTAAAAACGGCACCATTTCTCCCACTGACGCCAACAGTGAGGCACTACTCCTCCCAATGATACCAACGTTGTGTTGACGTTTATTCCAACTAATGCCAGGAAAATTTCCACTCCTGCTGGCCACAGTCCGGCCCCCCTAAAGTCTGAAGGTCACAATAAACTGGCCATTTTGTTTGGAAAGTTTGGAGACCCCTGCATCAGAGGATCAGAGGATTTCTACAAGTGGTGGAGCTCTCCAACTGTTTATCTGGATATTTCATTCTTGAATAAGACCCCGACGGTCCTGGTAAATAAGGTTACGGTCTTTAAGATCGTCACAAATAGGAGGTTAGTGGCCCTTTTTAAGGCGTCCCTCTCTTTGGTAGGAGTGACTGTGCAGCTGGTGGTGCCTGTGGTGGGGATCAGCCAAGACCTTAAAATTTGGGCAAAGCATGTGCTCCATTGCAGAGCCAGGGGATCCTGCTATCTGGCAGTTACTAGAAGATTCTCTGAGAGCCTTGAGATTCTCAGTGGATGCCTTGGAAAATTCCACACAACAGCTTTTTAGGGTGGGCACTATTTTCGCATGAGGAGAATCCTATGGCTTAAGTGTTGGTCAATGGAACTTCTCGGCAAAAAGCAAAACAAGAGACTGCTCTATGAGGGCGAATGCTTGTTTGGACCATTTTTGTATGTCTTCTTCCACAAGGTGATTGTGGGGAAAAGCACACTCTTACCCCTAAAGATGGTGAAGGAACAGGTCAGAAACCAGTGACATCTTCAGGATCCAAGAAGAGATCCCGTCTTAAGCAGCAAGGACCCCAAGACCTCCGGATCAGACCAGTGCAGGTGGGGGGGGGGTTGTTTATTGTCCTTCGTGGCCACCTAGATTCGGCCTTGGCCATTCTGATTCAAAGACCTATCATGTCTCATTCCTTGGTTAAAGCTTTTTTGGATCTTTGCGTTACCTGTAAGATTCACAGAACACAGCGATCCCTCCCTTCCCATTTGTGTTCCCTATTGCCAGGGCCGGACTGGCCTACCGGGATACCGGGAAATTTCCCGGTAGGCCGGCTGCCCTGGGGCTGCTTTGAGTGGCAGCTGCAGTGCTCCCCTCCCTCTGTCCTCCAGCTCCTCCTCTTGTATGACACGGAGCTCGGCCTGTGTATAAGGCGACTCTGTAACAAGGTCCCGCCCCCCTAGACCGGCCCATGTGATAGTCTTCTAGAAGGAAAACTGAATCAGTGTTCCGCCTATCACACGAGCCGGTCTAGGGGGGCGGGACCTTGTTACAGCGCCGCCTCACACACACAGATCCAGCTCCGTCCGTGCCATACATCGGCCGCTGTGTGTGATCCAGGAAATGGTGAGGCTGCAATTGGTAGGCACAGAGGCAGCAATGGCTGGCACACAGAGGCTGCAATGGCTGGCACACAGAGGCTGCAGTGGTGGGCACACAGAGGCTGCAATGGCTGGCACACAGAGGCTGCAGTGGTGGGCACACAGAGGCTGCAATGGCTGGCACACAGAGGCTGCAATGGCTGGCACACAGAGGCTGCAGTGGTGGTCACACAGAGGCTGCAATGGCTGGCACACAGAGGCTGCAGTGGTGGGCACACAGAGGCTGCAATGGCTGGCACACAGAGGCTGCAATGGCTGGCACACAGAGGCTGCAATGGCTGGCACACAGAGGCAGCAATGGTGGGCACACAGAGGCTGCAATGGCTGGCACACAGAGGCAGCAATGGCTGGCACACAGAGGCTGCAATAGTGGGCAGACAGAGGCTGCAATGGCTGGCACACAGAGGCAGCAATGGCTGGCACACAGAGGCAGCAGTGGTGGGCACACAGAGGCTGCAATGGCTGGCACACAGAGGCTGCAATGGCTGGCACACAGAGGCTGCAATAGTGGGCAGACAGAGGCTGCAATGGTAGGCACACGGAGGCTGCATTGGTGGGCACACAGAGGCTGCATTGGTGGGCACAGTGAGGCTGCAATTATGGGCACATTGTGGGTGCAATGTTGGACACCATAAAGCTGCATTTGATGGGCGCAGTGAGGCTGAAATGATGGGCACAGTGAGGCTGCATTGATGGGCACTAATGAGTCTGCATTGATCTCTTGTACCATGCCTACAGTCTCTGGCCATCTCTTGTACTGTGTCTGCAGTCTCTGACCATCTTTTGTATGATGTCCTCAGTCTCTAACCATCTCCTGTACCATGCCTGCAGCCTCTGACACCTACTGTATCATGTCTGCAGCCTCTGACCATCTCTTGTATCCTGTCCTCAGTCTCTAGCCATCTCTCGTATCATGTCATGAGCCTTGCACGGTGTACCTGAGAGGAGGTCAATGACAGCGCCACCAGGCAAGTCTGAGGGGGCAGTGAATACAATACTATAAGGGGGCACTGATATAAAGGTTTCCCCCTTATATCCCCATTCTTTCTGTGGAAGGTGGTCTCTGGAAACCAGAGTCCCCCCCCTCACGTTCCTGGGGTGAAGCTTGACGATGGAACAATTTTACCACTTTTAACTGGAATGTGCTTTTATATCGGCCCTGCCCATTGCTTGCTACAAAACTGATGCCTTTCTTAGCTTGAGGGGTTATGCCTGGGCAGGATTAGTGCATTTTTTTGGCCAGCGTCCTTTCACCTGAAGGTGGCAGCATAACCCATGTAGTCATAGATATGAAATCTTGGTGTCCTTCATACAACCAAAAATTCTATTATTTCGAGCTACACCTCCGCCTCTGGTAATGGGGGGGGGGGGGGGGGGTCTCTTCCAAATTCAGAAACTGAAACAAGCAAACTCACAAGGGGAGGACCTGCCACCATGGATAAAGGCCAGTCCCATGCACCTTGGGGTGCCACGAGCACAGGACCCAATTTTCCCTGGATTAGCTTCATGAGCTTCCAGGGTGCAGGCGGGCCAGCTACCAGCACCATAACAAGTAGGGACACTCTAGGACCAGGACACTCAGCACTGTTCAATGCTATGGTGATGGTGCCCATCTTGCCAGCACCATGGCACTGCAATGACTGTGATCCAGGACAGGCGACATGCAAGGCTGTGCCCAGCATTCAGGGGAAGTTGGTCATCCACCTCCCACCCTCTGCTGTGCTGCTGGAGCCAAGAGGTGGGGCTCTGATGTAATTAGGGCACTGTGTGATTGGGGGGTGCTGTGGTCAGGAACTGTGTGATTGGGAGGGGGTTCTATGATGGGGGGCTGGGTTATTGGGGGGCTCTGAAGGGGGGGACTGTGTGATTGAGGGGGGTCTGTGATGGGGGGGACTGTAAGTGGGGGGATCTGTGATGGGAGGACTGTGTCAGTGGGGGTCTCTAAAGGAGGGAACTGTGTGATTTGGGGGTTCTGTGATGGGTGGGGCTCTGTGATGGGGGGACTGCGTGGTGGGGGGAGGTTCTGTGATAGGGTGCTGTGTGATGGGGGGACTGTGTGGTGGTGGGTGTGTGGATTGGGGGGATCTGTGATGGGAGGATTGTGTGATTGGGGGGAGGGGCTGTGTCGATCTGTGATGGGGGTACTCATGTATAGGGGCAGCTCTGATGTGATGGGGACGATGATTAAGCCACTAATCTCCCATATGGTCTGATGAAGCAGACGGGGTCCCGGTACAGCGAGAACCTCGATAATCCCTGCAGGAGAGAACTACTGACCTCAGTATAGAGTCATCTCATTATCTTCTATTGGTAAAAGGCATTTACACTGATCAGCCATAACTTATTGACCACTGACAGGTTGAATAACATTGATTATCTCATTACAATGCCATCTGAAAGTCGGTGGGATATTTTAGACAGCAAGTGAACATGTTGCCCCTGAAGTTGAAAGCAGAAAAAATGAGCATCTCAAATTGTTGTGCATGGGGGGGGGAGGGGATTTATAACCTCAGCCTGGTTACGGTTCCCGCGCTGACCCGGGTTCACAGCCATAAGCGCCTACAATGGGCCCTTGAGTATCAGAACACGGAGCAATGGAGGAAGGTAGGCCGGTGTGATGAATGACGTTTTCTTTTTCATCATGTGGATGGCGGGCTGAGTGTGCGTCACTTACCTGGGTAGAGATGACACCAGCAGGGGGCGTAACGCCTATGGGGGGGGGGGGGGGGGGGTTAGATGGCGTCATCATGTGTATGTAGCAGGATTCCCGGGGGGTTGGCTGAATGATCTTGCTGGTTATCTAATCACTGGACGGTTCGGCTTCCTTCGTGTTTTAGGTGATGTTTTCTGCTTTTAGGAGACCTAAAACATTGTTGGCGACCAAGTACGCCCCTTCATGGAAGCGGTATTCCCTGACCTTAGTGACTAGCAGGATAATGCGCCCTGCCACACAGCGAGGAGGGCTTGAGGAGCACAAAAATGAGTTTGCGGTGTTGACTCGGCCTCCAAATTCTCCAAATTTCAACCTAATTGAGCATCTGTGGGATGTGCTGGAAAAACAAGTCAAATCCATGGAGGCCCCCTCCCCCCCCCCCCCCACTTACAGGATCTGCTAAAGACGGTCTTAGTGCCGGATACCTCAGCGTTCCTTCATAGGTCCAGAGAAGTCCGCGCCTCCATGGGTCAGGGCTGTGTTGGTGGAGGAAGGGGACTACTCAATAGAAGGTGGGGGGTCCATTTAAGTGCTCTTTGTACCTCAGTGGACTATTTCATAATGATACACATAATGGGGGTCAACCTTATAATCCCCCCCCACCCCCCCAACAAGGCCGAGGGATACATTCACCTCTTATGTACTGAAAGGCACCAAACACAAAACATCAGAGAATTAATAATTTCATTATAAGGTAAAATAATTTAATGAAATCTATAAATGAGGCGACATCGGAAGGACTTCATGTACCAGGAAGCGGATGATCTAGAAGGCATTCGGGAAGGTTTGGTACGGGGCCCCTGTGTGGAGGGGCCCCTGTGTAGAGGGAGCCACAGGAAGAGGAACCCCAAGCTAACAAAGTGGTTATACACACCCTTCCATATACCAAGTGAAGTGACCGGCTTCAGGAGATACACAGAGAGGAAACCAATCACCCTACATACAAAGTTGTACCTGTTTATCTGCAGTCTTCTCTACATCCATTCAAAGTGCTGAGTTTATACAGCTTGTCTGAGCTTTCAGAATGCAGGGGGCAGGGAGCTGAAATGACAAACTGCAGATCTCAGTCAGCAGAGCTCTGATGGAGGGACCACACCCCCACCCCTCTCCCTTTACACAGCACAGGCTGTCAATCACAGGCTGTGTGCTGTAGCTCTCTCCCCTGTCACCTTTTATCTCTTGGTGTCGGAAGAAGTTGTCAGAGGAGGCAGCAGACACAAATGACAGTGCTCTGGAATGAGACAAGTACACACTATAGAGGGATTTGCTTTGTTCATATTTCATGTCTGAGGTTTACAAACCACTTCAAAAAGCATAAATGGGGTTGAAGGGGTTCTTCTGCTCCTCCCACATTCTCATCAGGGATGTCTTTAGTATTGATTGGACCCTGAGGCAAACAGTTCCATGGGCTTTCTCAAACCTACTTACTATTTGCAGGCAGTGCGGGCTCAAGGGGCAGCTGCTTTGGGTCCCACAACAATGACTGGGGCCCGGGGCAGCTGCCCCCTTTGCCCCATGTTAAAGAGGCCCTGGCTGGGCCGTCTTTATATTGATTGGACCTTGGGCAAATAGTTTCATGGGCTTTCCCAAATCCACTTACTATTTGCAGGCAGTGCGGGCTCAAGGGGCAGCTGCTTTGGGCCCCACAACAATGACTTGGCCTGGGGCAGCTGTCCCTTATGCCCTGTGTTAAAGTCGGCCCTGGCAGGGCCGTTTTTAATATTGATTGGACCCTGGGCAAACATTGTCTTGGGCCCTCCCAAATCCACCTATCAACTATTTACGGGCTCAAAGGGGCAGCTGCTTTGGGCTCCACAACGACTGGGCCCGGGGCAGCTGCCCCTTATGCCCTGTGTTAAAGACAGCTAAGTTCTCATAAAGAGGAGCAATCAGCAATTTACATCCTCAGCTTATCACCTCCTATGGGAAAGCCGATGACTACACAAGTCTGAGCCGTTACTTGTGACCCACAGCATGAAAGCCCAACTCCGTGTTAAATGTCCCTTTAAATCGATCGTTTAGGCCAGCAGTGGTGTCATCGATCTCTGCTCTATACAATGCAGGAAAACATGACTGTGGAGGGTTCTAAATTATTAGGGCGGTCGTCAGTTTCAGGGATTTCAGGTCATGCTGGGACTTGTAGTTCTCTGTGAGTTGGATGTAGTCTGAGCTACAGGAAATGGAATGTAAACATTTCAAATATTCTGTGGTTCCAAATTCTCTTCTCAGCCCCTCCCCCATGGGAAGATAATCACTACGAGTCCTACAATGTTCACTACGTCTTCTGTCCGGTCCATAGACTTCATCTTCTATAAGAGGGGGCTCCAGACTGAGGCCGAGGGGGGCTGGAAGGCAGATCTTTACCTGAATTCATCTGCCCCTTGAGGAACTATTCCCCCCGCTGACACCAATGATGGGGCACTATTCCTTCTACTGACACCAATGATGGGGCACTATTCCCCCCACTGACACCAATGATGGGGAACTATTCCCCCCACTGACACCAATGATGGGGAACTATTCCCCCCACTGACACCAATGATGGGGAACTATTCCCCCACTGACACCAATGATGGGGAACTATTCCCCCCACTGACACCAATGATGGGGAACTATTCCCCCCACTGACACCAATGATACCAATGATGGGGCACTAATCCTCCCACTGACACCAATGATGGGGCACTATTCCTCCCACTGATACCAATGATGGGCACTATCCGCCCACTGACACCAATGATGGGGAACTATTCCCCCACTGACACCAATGATGGGGCACTAATCCTCCCACTGACACCAATGATGGGGCACTATTCCTCCCACTGATACCAATGATGGGGCACTATTCCGCCCACTGACACCAATGATGGGGCACTATTCCCCCCCACTGATACCAATGATGGGGCACTATTCCCCCCCACTGATACCAACCATGGGGCACTATTCCCCCCACTGATACCAACCATGGGGCACTATTCCCCCCCACTGATACCAACCATGGGGCACTATTCCCCCCACTGATACCAACCATGGGGCACTATTCCCCCCCACTGATACCAACGATGGGGCACTATTCCTCCTCCCCACTGATACCAACGATGGGGCACTATTCCTCCCTCCCACTGACACCAACGATGGGGCACTATTCCTCCCTCCCACTGACACCAACGATGGGGCACTATTCCTCCCTCCCACTGACACCAACGATGGGGCACTATTCCTCCCTCCCACTGACACCAACGATGGGGCACTAGTCCCCCCACTGACACCAACGATGGGGCACTACCCCCACTGACACCAACGATGGGGCACTAGTCCCCCCACTGACACCAATGATGGGACACTTCCTCCCACTGACACAATGATAGGCACTATTCCTCCCACTGACACCAGGACATTTTCTACCCCCGGCCATAGTCCAGCCCCCCTAAAGTCTGAAGAACAGTATACTGGCACATTGTATATAAAGTTCGGAGACCTGATCTATGGGGTCTCTAGACTGCAGCAAATTCCCTTCTCAAAGTAAATGACATCCCCGTGGGGGGGGGGGGGGGGAGAGAGTGGCTTCTTAATAAATAAATATGAAAAAAACATAGAAAGATCTCTGATGTGTAAACTAAGCAGATGAACCGTCTGCTGCACATTCACCGCCCCCTACATCTGATTGGATGGCTACGAGTGCTTAAAGCTCGCTAACTATTCCTGAGGATGTCTACAGCGCAGAGTCCGGCACAGCCTCAGTCTCTCTCTCATTCCTCAGGACTCTCCTTGTCCCACGTGTCCGGCATTTTACTCCACACCGCCTGGCTGTCCGGCTGACCCTTTGTACCCAACGCCTGGCCGTCCAAGTCCAGCTCTTCGAAGGAGGAGGCGCTGGCCCCCGACTCGCTGGGGCTCTTCTCACTCTTCTCGCTGTCTGTCGGCTCGTTCTGTGGGACGGGTTCCTTCTCCTTCTCCGGATTCTCAGAGACCAACTCCAAACTCAGCTGATCGTCCAGCAACAGGGGGTCCAACTCCGAATCTAGGAGAACCCAAAAAAAATAAATATGGTCATATACTGCAGAGTCCTTAGATATAGAGGGATACAATGGAACATTGTTTATAAACATTGTATCCCTCTGTCTCCTGTCTGATCAATGTTTATAAACAGAGGGATACAAGGTTTATAAACAATGTTACTTTGTATCTCTCTATTCCCCATCTGATCAAAGTAACATTGTTTATAAACATTGATCAGACAGGAGCTAGAAAGAAACAAAGTAACCCTGTGTATCTCCTGTCTGAAAAATGTTTATAAACAATGTTACTTTGATCATACGGGATATAGAGGGATACAACGCAACATTGTTTATAAACATTGATCAGACAGGAGATACACAGGGTTTCTATCTATATCCTGTCTGATCAATATTTATAAACAATGTTACTGTGTATCCCTCTATGTTATATATACACACGGTCACTCCTCAACCCACACATTTCCTGCACCCCAACTTCCACCTCACATCCCAACTTCGCCTCCCAACTCTGCAACCCCCCTATCTATGTACATTGCCTGCATCCTCTTCCACCCACTTTCCCTGCACCCCCTCCCCGTCCACATGCCCCCCCTCCCACATACTCTTCACCCCCTTCTTCCACATCCCCCTACATACCTTGTACCTCCTCCCACCCACATCCCCTGCACCCCCTCCCATTCATATCCCCCCCTTTACATACTCTTTACTCCCCTTCCTTCACACCCCCCTACATACCTTGCACCCCCTTCCACTGCACCCCATCCTACCATGCACCCCCTTTCATCCACAACCCCTCCCCCTGCATACTCTTCACCTCATTCCATCCGTAGGGTTCAATATGGAGTTGGCTCCACCCTTTGCAGCTATAACAGCTTCAACTCTTCTGGGAAGGCCGTCCACAAGGTTTAGGAGTGTGTCTATGGGAATGTTTGACCATTCTTCCAGAAGAACATTTGTGAGGTCAGGCACTGATGTTGGATGAGAAGGCCTGGCTCACAGTCTCCACTCTAATTCATCCCAAAGGTGTTCTATCAGGTTGAGGTCAGGACTCTGTGCAGGCCAGTCAAGTTCCTCCGCCCCAAACTCGCTCATCCATGTCTTTATGGACCTTGCTTTGGTGCGCAGTCATGTTGGAACAGGAAAGGGCCGTCCCCAAACTCCTCCCACAAAGTTGGGAGCATGAAATTGTCCAAAATGTCTTGGTATGCTGACACCTTAAGAGTTCCCTTCACTGGAACTAAGGGGCCAAACCCAACCCCTGAAAAACAACCCCCCACCATAATCCCCCCTCCACCAACTGATTTGGACCAGTGCACAAAGCAAGGTCCATAAAGACATGGATGAGCTAGTTTGGGGTGGAGGAACTTGACTGGCCTGCACAGAGTCCTGACCTGAACCCAATAGAAGACCTTTGGGATGAATTAGAGTGGAGAATGCGAGCCAGGCCTTCTCATCCAACATCAGTGCCTGACCTCACAAATGCTCTTCTGGAAGAATGGTCAAACATTCCCATAGACACCCTCCTAAACCTTGTGGACGACCTTCCCAGAAGAGTTGAAGCTGTTATAGCTGCAAAGGGTGGGCCAACTCAATATTGAACCCTACGGACTAAGACTGGGATGCCATTAAAGTTAAAGAAGAAGATAAAAAGGATGTGGTTCCATTTTTTGGAATGGTCCTGACCTTGCTGACCCTCCTGCCCCGGCATTGGGGGGCCCCCTGAGCCCCCACACCGCTTTGCCTACAGCGATCTGGAAACATTTGTAATGAAATGATTTCTGAAGAAGAATGAACATCCCCTTTAAGAATTTGGCCAAACACCCCGCCTGGCACTCCTCTCCTCTCCGGAGTTCCCCCTCCTTTATTCCTGTGACTTTTCTGTCACAGATTCCTTAATTTTAGAACATGTTTAACATCTCACGATGCCCCCCCCCCCCGTCACAGGTGTGCCCCCCCTCCCCCCCCCCACCCGGCAGATTATAACCTGCCATGTCTCCTGCCCCCCCGCCCCGTGGCGTGCGTCAGCGCGCAGCTGCCTAATAACACACGCGGGTAATAACAGTGGGAGAGGATGAGGGGTGTCAACGGCACGTCCTGCCCACCCGCCTGCATATTAACCAGATCCTGAGCCCTCGCGTGTCGTCTAACCAACCGCACAGGACGAAACGACGACCTTGGCGAGCGGAGGAAAAAAAAAAACGCCCGGAGCCGGGGCAGGAGGGAGACGCAACACGTCGAGGTGACGGTGACAGCTGCTGCCCGTGGCTGGTGACAAAATCCGGGGGGGTCATTAAGTGCAAAATAATGCTAATTGTGCCCGACGCAGCTGGAGGACGATGGGAGACCCCCATCCGACACCTCCCCTCCCCCCTCCATGGGGGCAACAGGAGGAAGAGACAACCAGAGGGGGGGGGGCTTAAAGAGACTGTTACTAAAAAAAAATAAAAAAACATGTGACCCCAGCAGAGACGAGATGTAAGGCCCAACCCCCCGGGGGCAATTTTAATTTTACATTCCAACATTCCCTTAGAAAGTTTTCGAAACAGCAACTCAAAGCGAAGTTCCGACAAAAGAAAAAAAAATAAAGAAAAATTTTTTTTAAAAAGTCAACAGCTACAAAATACTGCAGCTGCTGATTTTTAATAAATCGGACGCTTACCTGTCCCGGGGTCCAGTGATGTGGGGGAAGGAAGCCCCGCTCCTCTCTGCAGCTCCGTCATCGTCACTGTGGGCGCCAAGGTGTGGCTTCACAGCCAGGAACGCACTGCGCATGCGCAAGCCACGCGCTGTGACTGGCCGGGCAATCATCTGGGACCTCCGACGTGTCCCAGATGATTGCAGAGAGGGAGGGGGGAGAGGTGAACCCCCTTCTGGTGCTGTGGTGCCCCGGGAGCTGGAACCCTCTAAAAAAGGGGGTTTCCACCCCCCCTCCCCTAAATATGACATGCCAAATGTGGCATGTCAGGGGGTCACCTTCCCTTAAAGCAGAAGTTCCATTTTTGGGTGGAACTCCGCTTTAAGCTGCAATACTCTTTTTTTAGCTGTCCCCTGCAGTACTTCTTTTTGCCCACACGGTGTCCTCAGTCTTCCAGGTAACTTGTGCAGTGCAAGTGACTATAGGCCCCCCCCATGGGTGTGTTTACGTTGGCGTGAGAGTGGGGGGGCGGGACATTCGCTTTTTGGGGGGTGGATTCTAAAGGGGTCTCCAAACTATGGCCCCTTCAGTTGTTCAGGAACTACAATTCCCATCATGCCTAGTCAGATCTGTGAATTTAAGGGTTTTACAATGCCTCATGGGACATGTAGTTCAGCAAAAGCTGTTCTGAATGCTTGGGGGGTGGAGCTGCACAATTAATCGTCAAGAATCGTGATCGCGATCTTCACTAAAGTGTTTCACAATTCTTTCTATGCAAAGAATTCTCTCCGCTCTTCTGAAGACATCAAAAGAAAAGGAAGAGAAAAAGCGGGCAGTCTGCCAAGAATCACAACATTCTTTATCAGTTTAACTGAAGTATAAACATTGTAACAATTTATCAATGGAACAGACTTCCTGTGTAAGTGAAAAAAGTTTAACCACTTACAACACTAAACCTTTTTCTGACATTTGTTGGTTTCAAGTTAAAAATCATTTTTTTGCTAGAAAATTACTTAGAACATTATATATATATTTTAGTAGACACCCTAGAGAATAAAATGTTGGTTGTTGCAATATTTTATGTCACACTGTATTTGCGCAGCGGTCTTTTAAATGCAATTTTTTGGGAAAAAATTACTTTAATGAATTAAAAAAAAAAAAAATCTAACCAGTAGTTGGCCCATTATTATTTTTTTTTGTATAAATGTGAAAGATTTTACATCATGAGAATCGTGATCTTTTTATTCTAAGCAAAATAATTGTGATTCTCACTTTGGCCAGAATCGTGCAGCTCTACTTGGGGGTAACTTTTTTGACCGAGCCAACCCCCCCACCCCCGCCGCTTCAACGACCAGTGAAAGGGTTAACGTGGCACTAACCACCATTTTTTTTTTATTAACCACTTCAATACCGGGCAATTTTACCCTCTACCCGCCCAGGCGGATTTTTACCGCTATCGCACAATGACAATTGCGCGGTCATGCAACACTGTACGCAGAGCTAATCACATGGTACAGATGGGCCTGTGATTGGCCCTGTCTGTACCATGTGATCACTGTGACCAATCACAACTAGCAACACAATTGTAGATAATGGAGGGCATTGAAAGGAAGCTGTCCACTGATTACAACAGTCATGTGATCTGCGGTGATTGGTCCCATCGGCCACATGGTACCGGCAGCGAGCCAGTACACCGATCAGTCGTGTCCACCCCGGGGAACAAAGTCCTGCCTGGCCGTCATTTTGCTATAGGCCGGGTGGGAACTGGTTAACTGCTTGCTAACCGGCCCACGTACATATGCTGCGAGGGGGCGTACAGGTACGAGACTCGGCGCTTCCGGGTCTGCGCCGGCCTCCTGCTGTGATTGGACACAATGGGGGCCAATCAGTGGGTCCGCTGGACCCGATGTCCGCCTTACCCACCGAGCGTTCCCAAAAGACGCAGAACAGCGGCCTGCCTATGTAAAAACAAGGCAGATTGCGGTTCTGTGACAAGGGAAGACAGAGATCCTGTGTCTCTGCTAAGCAGGAACACGGATCTCTGCCTTCCACCAGTACAAGCACCTCCCCCACAGTTAGCGAGCACTCCCTAGGGACAGATTTTAACTTTTTTTTATGTTAACCCCTTCCCAGCCAGCGTCATTAGTATAGTGACAGTGCATATATTTAGCAGTGATCGCTGTGTTGGTGTCACTGGTCCCCAAAAAGTGTCACTTTGTGTGCGATTTGTCATACATTTTGTTTTTGTTTTTTTTTCCCTTTCTTTTTTTCGTTTTATATAATAATAATAATAATAATAATAAAAAAATAAAAAACATAAAAAACCCAGAGGTGATCAAATACCACCAATAGACTCGACTCTCTATTTGTGTGAAAAAAAAGTAAAAATTTCATTTGGGTACAGCGTCGCACGACCGCACAATTGTCAGTTAAAGTAACGCAGTGCCGTATCGCAAAAAAAAAAAAGTCCGGTCATGAAGGGTAGTAAACCTTCCGGAGCTCAAGTGGTTAAACCAGAAGATTCCCTCCCCCCAACTTCATGACCAGGCCATTTTTTGCTATTCAGCACTGCGCTACTTTCACTGGCAATTGCGCGGTCGTACAACACTGTACCCAAATGAAATTTTTTTTTTCACACAAATAGAGCTTTCTATTGGTGGTATTTGATCACCACTGGGGTTTTTTTTTTTTTTTTATTATTATATAAAACGAAAAAAAGAAGGAAAAAGAAAAAAAACAACAAGAACCCAAATATATGTTGTAAAGTAGAAGGTAAAAATTATCTAATAAAAAAAAAATAATTTTTTTAAAACTTAAATTTCGTCATAAATTTTGGCCAAAATGTGTTCTGCTACATGTCTTTGGTAAAAAAAAAAATAGATAAATCCCAATAAGTGTATATTGATTGGTTTGTGTGCAAGTTGTAGCGCCTACAAACTATGGGATAGATACTTGAATTTTATTTTTATTTTATACTATTAAATGGTGGCGATCAGCGACTTATAATGGGACCAAGATAGTGCAGCAGACAATCTGACACTAACTGACACTGGTTGGGAACTGACTGACACGGACATCACAGTGATCAGTGCTAATACTATACACTGTCACTGTACCAATGACACTGGTAGGGAAGGAGTTAACATCTCAGGTAATCAAGGGGTTAAATGTGTAACAATGTGTTAATCTGTGTAATGTGTGCTGCTTTTACTAAAGACGTCTGTTTTTTCTCCCTCCCTTACAATTTTTATTTTATTTTTTCATACTGTCACAGTGCAGTGTTACCATAGTGACGCTGTACTACTCTGGGGAGGTGATCAGTAGACGACATGTGCAATTTGTTTTGTTCCGAATTCGTTTAACGAATTTTTCCGAATATTTGTAAATTTGAAGATTTGTAAATTCATACATTCGGAAATCTGAAATAATAATGAATACCTTAACTATTACTAAACCATTAAATGATAGGTATTGTAATTTCCTTTCAAATTTGGCTGTTAGTGAATGTAACAAATACAAATTTATCCGAAATAAGGAATGCCGCATGCAAACAAACAAATGGAACGTAATGAATAATAATAAAAACTTTTTATTATTATTATTAATTTGTTCCGTTCCATTTGTTTAGATGCGGCATTCGTTATTTCGGATAAATTTGTATTTGTTACATTCACTAACAGCCAAATTTGAAAGGAAATTACAATACCTACAATTTAATAGTCATTTCAGATTTTCGAATTTTTGGGTTTTTGGATTTTCAAAATTTTAAAATTTTCGAATTTCCGAATGTACGAATTTATGAATCTATGAATGTACAAATGTGCGAATTGCGATTATAACGAATGACCCGAAAATAAATAAATAAAACGAATGAAACAAAAACGAACTAATTTTTTGGCAGTGCACAGGTCTAGTGATCAGTTTTGTTTTTTTTTACACTACGATTGCTTATTACAGTGATGATCGCGGTTATAAGCAATCATTTTTATAAATGGCATCCATTCATTATGCATTATTGTGAAAGCTGTGATTGGCCCTTGTCTGTACCATATGATCACTGTAACCAATCACAGAGATGCACACAATAGTACTGAATGGAAGCCATTCATTGTGTACAAGCTGTCATGCGATTGGTTGTGAATCATCATGCCTGATGAAGGGGGTCCCGTGCGGCTCCGAAGCTTTGCACAGCGAATTACAGATCACATGGCACCTTAGGGGGCGTGTCTGGGAGGATTTCATGGGACGTCTACCCAGGATGGGAAATCTCCCGGGAAGCAGCTAAATCTTGTTTTTTTAGCCTTCAAAAACATTTGCAACAATAATGAACATGAAACTTTTTTTTTTTTTTTTACTATCATTTTGTATGGTTTGTGTTGCATTTAAGCCCTGATGAAGGCAGCAGAGTCACAGCCCCTGAAACGTGTTGGCTTTATAAACCTGCCATTGAATATCACAGTGAGGAATTCTAAACTCGCTCGCCCCCTATCACACCCCAAGGGGGGATTGTGTATTCTCCATACTGACACCTCCCCCCAGACCATTGGATAATAAATGTAAAATAAACATATAAGGAAACCGAGGGGTGCCAGCACCATCCACCAAGCGGAGGTGATAAAAAGGAGGGGTACCTGAAGTCTCAAGTGGTGGCGGCTCCCCCCTCTCCTTCCGCATGAGCTCCTTCATTTCCGGTACGTAGAAGTCGTCTTGTTTGGCCAGAGGACACATGAAGATGATTTTATCCCCCTTGTAGATCTCCACATAGGGGTGAGCACAGAGCTTCCTCTCCTGGAAGAGAAGAAATAGAGTTGTACCAATAGGTGGCAGCACCTCCGAGGGACTAATACATGGACCAGACTCTGCATTCTCCTCCCGACACTCCCCTGCCACCCGCTGTGCCCATCATGAGGGGTTCCCACCATCCCCGTGCTGAGTTCCTGGGTCTGTACACCCGCTGTGCCCATTATGAGGGATTCCTACCATCCCTGTGCTGAGTTCCCGGGTCTGTACACCTGATGTGCCCATTATGAGGGGTTCCCACCATCCCTGTGCTGAGTTCCCGGGTCTGTACACCCGCTGTGCCCATTATGAGGGGTTCCCACCATCCCTGTGCTGAGTTCCCGGGTCTGTACACCCGCTGTGCCCATTATGAGGGCTTCCCACCATCCCTGTGCTGAGTTCCTGGGTCTGTACACCCGCTGTGCCCATTATGAGGGGTTCCCACCATCCCTGTGCCGAGTTCCCGGGTCTGTACACCCGCTGTGCCCATTATGAGGGGTTCCCACCATCCCTGTGCTGAGTTCCTGGGTCTGTACACCCGCTGTGCCCATAATGGGGGGTTCCCACCATCCCTGTGCTGAGTTCCTGGGTCTGTACACCCGCTGTGCCCATTATGAGGGGTTCCCACCATCCCTGTGCTGAGTTCCTGGGTCTGTACACCCGCTGTGCCCATTATGAGGTGTTCCCACCATCCCTGTGCTGAGTTCCCGGGTCTGAACACCCGCTGTGCCCATTATGAGGGGTTCCCACCATCCCTGTGCTGAGTTCCCGGGTCTGTACACCCGCTGTGCCCATTATGAGGGGTTCCCTCCATCCCTGTGCTGAGTTCCCGGGGCTGTACACCCGCTGTGCCCATTATGAGGGGTTCCCACCATCCCTGTGCTGAGTTCCCGGGTCTTATACTTAAAAGCTGAAACAGAGCTGCAGTGCAGGTTCCCCCAACATGTAAGACGTCTCCAATCAATGTATACATGTATGTCTCCATGTTGGTGGATGCCGTGTGTGGACACCGGAGGGTGGAAAAGCTACGCACAGGCAATATAGAACGAGGTAGAATGAGGTATATTATAATTTGGATGCTGGAGGGTGCCCAAGACCAAACGCAGGGCACAACCAATTGACAGCCTTTAAAATCATTAGGTTTATAAATAACATGCAAAATAAGTACCGTATATACTCGAGTATAAGTCGAGGCCCTAATTTACTACAAAAAAATGGGAAAAACTTATTGACCCGAGTATAAGACGAGGGTGAGAAATGCACAGCTACTGTAAGTGGAAAAGAGGGTCAATAATGCCCATTTGCAGCATCACTGTGCCCATTTGCATGCCTCACTGTGCCCATTTGCAGCCAAAGGTCCCCTGAACTTCAAACTTGGTAGTTAAGAGTTCCTAGATGCCCCCTAGCTGCAGTCAAAATTTGGGGTCTCTGAACCCAAAGGGTCCTGAAATGACATTGCTGCAGATGGACACATTTGACCGAATTTGGGGCCCCATATCTCGGGCCACTTACTGCTAGGAACCCCAAATTTGGTGTGCAAATTCAGTGGAACTAGCACCATAATATTTCCAAAGCTGGGGTTTCTAGCACCAAGTGGCCCCGAGATACAGGGCCCCAAAAATCAGTTCAGAAAATGTCAAGCACTTTTCTTCAGCAGAGAATGACATTTTCTGAACCGATTTTGGGGCCCCGTATCTCGGGGACACTTAGTGCTAGAAACTTCATCTTTGGATATGTTGTGGTACCAGTTCCACTGGGTTTGCACACCAAATTTGGGGTTCCTAGCACCAAGTGGCCCTGAGATACGGGGCCCCAAAGTCGGTTCGGAAAATGAAATTTTTTGCTGCAGAAAAGTGCTTGACTCAAGTATAAGTCGAGGGGGGCACTTTCAGCACAAAAAAATGTGCTGAAAAATTCGACTTATACTCGAGTATATACGGTATATGCATTGCTACAATCAGGGTTGGTAAAGTGTAGGGAAGTCTTCTAAAAGTCATAAAACAGAACGATCACAAAAGGTCTTTCCACCTCGTCAGAACTAAAAGTGCTTAAATTTGGCATTTTCTGCCTCCTCTCCTCTCTCCTCAACAACCTGGTAATGACATTTTTAAACAAAACCCTTCCGTTTTCATTACATACCTTATTTTGGACCCAGTGATGTCATCACTGGGTCTCAGTTTTTTTCTATTCAATACAGGCAGATCATGGCTGGTGGGAGGGGCCAGAAGGATGCTGTACATGGCTTCCTGAAAACATCCCAGCACCCTGCTCAGTACTCCTCTCAAAAGCCCTCAGTCCCGATGCAACAGTGGGCTGGCCCTTGGGAGGAGTTCTTGGCTGTCCAGTGGTGGGGTCCACTCATGATGCACAAGAGGAGTGACAACAGTCCAAGGGGAACGGCCAGTGCAGGCACCATCTACGGTGCTGGATTAGAGGTCCCTGAACTGCAGCCAGAATCCCTTCCCCCCATCACTGCACGCCACAGCCTCTCTGCAGATCAGCGCTTTCAAAATATTTAACAGCATGGCAAGAATGCAGTGACTGGAGCCACAGAACTGGATTCCCACGACTGGTAAAGTCCATGTGACCAGAAGGTGGACCATCATGTGATCCCCAAGATGGACAGAGACCATGTGACCAGAAGATGGACTATCGTGTGATTCACAAGGCTTCAAGACCATGTGACCAGGAGGTGGACCATCATATGAACCCCAAAACTTCTAGAGACCATGTAACAGGGTGGAACCATCGTGTGATCCCCAAGACTGACAGAGACCATGTGACCAGAAGGTGGACAATCATGTGAACCCCAAAAACAGCTAGACACCATGTGACCAGATGGACAACCATGAACCCCAAAACAGCTAGAGACCATGTGACCAGGAGGTGGCCTATCATGTGATCTCCAATACTGACAGAGACCATGTGACCTGAAGGTGGAGTATCATGTGAACCCCAAAACAGATAAAGACCATGTGACCAGGTGTTCCATCATGTGATCCCAAGACTGACAGAGGCTATGTGATCAGGTGGTGGACCATCCTATGAACCCCAAAACTTCTAGAGACCATGTAACCAGGTGGTGTACTATCATGTGATTCCCAAGACTGACAGACCACGTGACCAGGAGATGAACCATCAAGCCAACCCCAAGACTGACAAAGTCCATGTGATAAGGAGGTGGACTATCATGTAGTCCCAACACTGACCAAGACCATGTACCAGAAGATGGACCATCATGTAAACCCCAAAACTGCAAGAGACCATGTGACCAGGAGGTGGAGTATCATGTGTCCCTAAGACTGCCAAAGACCATGTACCTGGAGGTGGACCATCATGTGATTCCCCAAGACTGAGAGACGACATGTGACCAGGAGGTGGACCAACATGTGAACCTCAAAACTGCTAGAGACCATGTGACCAGAAGGTGGACTATCATATGATCCCCAAGACTGACAGAGTCCATGTGATGGGGAAGTGGACTAGCTTGTGATCCCCAAGACTGACCGAGACCATGTGACCAGGAAGTGGACCATCGTGTGATCCCCAAAACTGGCAGATGATGTAATCCCCAAAATGCAAAGAGTTCATGTGACCAGAAGGTGGACGATAATGTGATCTCCAAGACTGACAGAGACCTTGAGACCAGGAAGTGAACTATCATGTGACCTGACCCCCCATGAATCACTGACTGCACTGTATTTTGTTCTGAAACAAAAGTAGGTGTAATTAGAGGTCGACCGATATATCGGCCGATATTTGGCTTTTTTTACTTAATCGGCATCAGCCGATTGTGCTGATAAAAAAAGCTGATTCAGCGGGACTTGCAAATGACTTCTGTAATTGAAGTCAATTGCAAGTTGTCTGAAGTTTTCTTCTCTCCTCCTCTGGGCAGCCAAGTCTGATAAGAAGATACATTTGTATCTCTTTCAGGTTCTTTTATCAATAGACTGAACTCCGTGAAGTTTTCAGTTTAACCATTTAAAGACTAAATCTTTTCTGACACTTGTTGCTTACAAGTAAAAATCCTGTATTTTCTGCTAGAAAATCACTTAGAACCCCCAAACATTATATATATATATTTTTTAGCAGAGACCCTAGGGAATAAAATAGCGGTTGTTGCAATATTTTATGTCACACGGTATTTGCGCAGCAGTCTTTCAAACGCAATTTTTAAAAAAAAAATACACTAATGAAATTAAAAAAAAAAAAAAAAAAGCAGTAAAGTTAGCCCATTTTTTTTCGTCCAAAAGTTTTGATTACTTGTTTTTGTGTATTTAATATATAGTTATTTTTTTTTATCTAAATTCTACATACAAGTGAACTGATTGGAGGTTTGTTTTGTTTAATAAATGTTTAAATATAAAAAATTTTCAGTATCACTTATTACTTAAGGCTGCTTTCACACTGGAGCGGGCATGCGTTGACGGTAAAATGCTGTTAATTTTAGCGGCGCTATTCGGCTGCTAGCGGGGCGCTTATAACCCAGCTAGCGGCCGAAGAAGGGGTTAAATGCGCCCCTGAAGCGCTGCTGCCGAAACGCTTTGCAGGCGCTTCGGCAGCAGTGCGAATTTATTTCAATGAGCAGGAGTGGTGGAGGAGCGGTATACACCGCTCCAAAGATGCCGCTTGCAGGACTTTTTTTTAACATCCTGCCAGCGCATCGCCTCAGTGTGAAAGCACTCGAGCTTTCACACAGACTGCAGGGGAGACGTTTTACAGGCGCTGTTTTTAGCCCAAAAGCGCCTGAAAAACGCCCCAGTGTGAAAGGGGTCTAGCTGTTAGATTTTATGAGATGAAGGGAAAAAAAAAAAAAAATCGGCATCATATATCGGCCATCGGCCCCCGCAATTTCTAAATATCGGCTTTGGCATCAGCCAGAGAAAAACCCATATCGGTGGACCTCTAGGTGTAATCCTAACAACGTCCCACAGTAGGGATTACCTTGACGTAGCGCTCCAGCGCAGGGTGCACCCGCGTGGTGGCGAGCTGTATGGAGAAGGGCGTGGTGTACGGGAAGGTGGCCATCACCGCGTGGTTCACCTCTGGCAGGACGCAGAACTTGAAGCCGTGTTTGCGGAATATCCGGACGTGATCCGGCAACGGTTTCTCATCGCCTTCGCTCAGGATACTGCCCACTATGTACCTGCAGAACTCCACCGGAACCTAAAAAAGAAGAAGAAAGAAGAGAAACCCGTCATGTGACCCATCCATGGTCTACAAGAGGCTTAACAGGGGAAAACCAAATAGCTTCCCTTCATTTTACATCACAATGTATCGGAAGCCCAATTTTTTTTCTTGGTTTTGGATGGAGTAGGGACAGGTTAAAACATCTCAAAAATGTTTTTGGCGTGGGTCCCGCTGGAAAACATTTCTTGATGTCCAACAAGCTTTATTGTAAGCAGTGCAAACTTACAAAGCCAGACTGACAAACTGCTGACCGCCAGACCCTACTGCTTCTAACTAAACCTCCATTGGGCAGAAATGAGCCAGTGACCAGGAGAAGGTCTGGCGGTCATCAGAAGTTTGTCAGTCTGGCTTTGTAAGTTTGCACTGCTTACAATAAAGCTTGTTGGACATCAAGAAAAAAAAAAAAAAAGTTTCTTTATTGCAACATTGTATAACATCATAAGCCGACACTCTCTGGATTGCTTAAACAATGTTGCATCTCAGATACAGACTGCGTTTTTTTTTTTTCTTGATATCCAACAAGCTTTATTGCAAGTAGTGCAAACTTACAAAGCCCGACTGACAGACCCTCCTACTCATGACCGGGGATGAAACACATCTATAGAGAAGGAGGGGGTCCGGCGATGAGCGACGAGTTATGATCTGGCTTTCAGATCTGCGGTGGCCTCTAAAGAGCCATTCACGTTCAGATCGCTTTTTTTTTTTTTTAGAGGGCACTTGACAGGCAGCAAGGAGGAGATAAGGCCTCCTCACCCCTGTAATGCTGCACTACCATGGCGCAATCGCGTGCAATGACTCGAGGTTGCAAAGTGGCCCCAATGACTTAATGTGCGAGTACGAAAGACGGTTCTGATTGTAAAACTCCACGCCCCAAGTTAAAATTGACATTTTTACCGCCCCCCAATTTGAAAGAGTTTGGTCAGTTTGCACTACCTGCAATAAAGCTTGTTGAAGAGCGGACAGGCAGCTTGTTTGTGGTTATTGTAAATGCAACATATTGTACAGTGCCTTGAAGTTATTGGTTGTAACGTAACAAAAAGTGGAACATTTCAAGGGGTATGAATACTTTTTCAAGGCACTTTTTAAATGTCAGAACAATCTGGAAAGTGGCGGCACGCAAGGCAGGACTTTGCCGCACAATAAACAAACGTTCTGTGGTGTACACACTGCGCTGCACTTACACATAAACATCCCCCCTGTACAAGGGAGCGGCGCTGCGTTTACTGTACGCACCACCAACCATAATTACGTCCAGCTCATGGCGGACTCCTCTTGAGGATCCTCAAGTATGAAGGCCACCAATGTCACCCTCCTCGATAGGGAAACTAGAGAGGCTGGTATTTTAAAATCAAGGCATGACAGGGTCTCTTTAACGGCCCCATCACCATCTGTGAGCTGAGAAGATGAAGCCCAAGATTGGCGTAGGTGTAAAGCTCCCGCCTGCGCACACCTGCCGCACACCTGAGTTCCAGTGTCGTGTACGAGTGGCGTTCCCGGGAGGCGGTTTAGCGTTGCCCCCCAGAGACGTGCTTGCTCTTATAATAACCTGGCGATCCCCCCCCTGGGAAGGGTTGCTATGTATTTCTGTATCTCCCGGCCCGGGTGCAACCGACTGCAACTTATTACAAAGACACCCTCCACCCCCCCCGGACACCAAATTACTGAAGTGCAGGAAAATAAAACGCGTTGAGGTGACACCGGCCTGACGGGGCAATAAAGAGAAGCTACAAAGTGAGATTTACTATTCCAATACTGAGGAATGTTCTAGAATATTCTACATACAGAAATAGAGAATCACAGCCCTCCGCCATGTGTGACATCCTCACCCAACGCCAATAACACGTCTGACATAAATGCCCCAACACTAGTTTTACCCCGCTTCACCCGGGCCCCCCCTGTCTCCCTTCTCTGGGCCCCACCATCACCCCCATAGACCTCTCCTTCTCACTTTGGACCCCACCATCTTCCCCATAGACCACCCAAGACCACATCACCACCCCCATGGACCTCTCCTTCTCATTCTGCACCCCACCATCTCCCCCCTAGACCACCTTGGACCCCATCACCCTCACAGATCTCTCCTTCTCACCCAGGACCCCACCATCTCCCCCTAGACCCAACCATCACCCCTATGAAC
Source organism: Lithobates clamitans (assembly GCA_037952925.1). NCBI lineage: Eukaryota > Metazoa > Chordata > Amphibia > Anura > Ranidae > Lithobates > Lithobates clamitans. The sequence goes on from JBBGZY010001107.1 coordinate 615,386, forward strand.
CTCTCTTTCTCACCCTGGACCCCACCATCTCATCCCAAGACCACCCTGAACCCCATAATCATCATCCTCACGGACCTCTCCTCACCCTGGACCCCACCATCTCCCCCATAGACCACCCTGGACCCCATCATCAGGCCCATGGACCTCTTCTTCTCACCCTGGAACCCACCATCACACTCATGGACCACCCTGGACCTGGTCATCACCTATACAGACTGCTCATGGCCCCATCTACTGGTCCATGCTCTCTATATCCTCTTTTTTACCCCAGGATCCTCTATTGCCCCAGCCTATCCATACCCTCTTTTTACCCCTGGACCCTCTAGTACCCTCTTTTGCCCAAGCCTCTCCATATAGTCTGCTTACCCCTGGTCCTTCCAGCGCCCTCTACTGTCCCAACCTTTCCATATCCTCTTCTTACCTCTGGTGCCCTCTACTGTCCCAACCTTTCCATATCCTCTTCTTACCTCTGGTGCCCTCTACTGCCCCAACCTTTCCATATCCTCTGCTTACCTCTGGCCCCTACAGTACCCTCTAGTGCCTCCACACTCTTCATATTCTCTTTCTACCCCTGGTCTCTCTGGTGCCCTCGACTGTCCCAGCTTCTTCATTCATTCTTTTTACCCCTGGCCCCTCCAGTACCCTCTAGTGCCCCAACCTTTCCATATCCTCTTTCTACCGCCGGCCCCTCCAGTACCCTCTTTTGCCCAAGCCTCTTTAGCTTCTTCTTACCTCCGGCCCCTCCAGTACCCTCTACTTTCCCAACCTCTCCATATCCTCTTCTTACCTCTGGCCCATCCAGTGCCCTCTACTGCCCCAACCTCTCCATATCCTCTTCTTACCCCCGGCCCCTCCAGTGCCCTCTACTGTCCCAACCTCTCCATATCCTCTTCTTACCCCCGGCCCATAAAGTGCCCTCTACTGTCCCAACCTCTCCATATCCTCTTCTTACCCCCGGCCCCTCCAGTACCCTCTACTGTCCCAACCTCTCCATATCCTCTTCTTACCCCCGGCCCATAAAGTGCCCTCTACTGTCCCAACCTCTCCATATCCTCTTCTTACCCCTGGCCCCTCCAGTGCCCTCTACTGTCCCAACCTCTCCATATCCTCTTCATACCTCCGGCCCCTCCAATGCCCTCTACTGTCCCAACTTTTCCATATCCTCTTCTTACCCATGGCCCCTCCAGTGCCCTCTACTGTCCCAACCTCTCCATATCCTCTTCTTACCCATGGCCCCTCCAGTGCCCTCTACTGTCCCAACCTCTCCATATCCTCTTCTTACCCCCGGCCCATAAAGTGCCCTCTACTGCCCCAACCTCTCCATATCCTCTTCTTACCCCCGGCCCATAAAGTGCCCTCTACTGTCCCAACCTCTCCATATCCTCTTCTTACCCCCGGCCCATAAAGTGCCCTCTACTGTCCCAACCTCTCCATATCCTCTTCTTACCCCTGGCCCCTCCAGTGCCCTCTACTGTCCCAACCTCTCCATATCCTCTTCTTACCCCCGGCCCATAAAGTGCCCTCTACTGCCCCAACCTCTCCATATCCTCTTCTTACCCCCGGCCCATAAAGTGCCCTCTACTGTCCCAACCTCTCCATATCCTCTTCTTACCCCCGGCCCATAAAGTGCCCTCTACTGTCCCAACCTCTCCATATCCTCTTCTTACCCCTGGCCCCTCCAGTGCCCTCTACTGTCCCAACCTCTCCATATCCTCTTCATACCTCCGGCCCCTCCAGTGCCCTCTACTGTCCCAACCTTTCCACGTCCTCTTCTTACCCCCGGCCCCTCTACTGTCCCAACTGTTCCACATCCTCTTCTTACCCCCAGCCCACAAAGTGCCCTCTACTGTCCCAACCTTTCCATATCCTCTTCTTACCCCCGGCCCCTCCAGTGCCCTCTACTGTCCCAACCTCTCCATATCCTCTTCTTACCCCCGGCCCCTCCAGTGCCCTCTACTGTCCCAACCTCTCCATATCCTCTTCTTACCCCCGGCCCCTCCAGTGCCCTCTACTGTCCAAACCTCTCCATATCCTCTTCTTACCCCCAGTGCCCTCTACTGTCCCAACCTCTCCATATCCTCTTCTTACCTCCGGCCCATAAAGTGCCCTCTACTGCCCCAACCTCTCCATATCCTCTTCTTACCCCCGGTCCATAAAGTGCCCTCTACTGTCCCAACCTCTCCATATCCTCTTCTTACCCCTGGCCCCTCCAGTGCCCTCTACTGTCCCAACCGCTCCATATCCTCTTCATACCTCCGGCCCCTCCAGTGCCCTCTACTGTCCCAACCTTTCCACGTCCTCTTCTTACCCCCGGCCCCTCCAGTGCCCTCTACTGTCCCAACCTCTCCAAATCCTTTTCTTACCCCCGGCCCCTCCAGTGCCCTCTACTGTCCCAACCTCTCCAAATCCTCTTCTTACCCCCGGCCCCTCCAGTGCCCTCTACTGCCCCAACCTTTCCATATCCTCTTCTTACCCCCGGCCCCTCTACTGTCCCAACTGTTCCACATCCTCTTCTTACCCCCAGCCCATAAAGTGCCCTCTACTGTCCCAACCTTTCCATATCCTCTCCTTACCCCCGGCCCCTCCAGTACCCTCTACTGTCCCAACCTCTCCATATCCTCTTCTTACCCCCGGCCCCTCCAGTGCCCTCTACTGTCCCAACCTCTCCATATCCTCTTCTTACCCCCGGCCCCTCCAGTACCCACTACTGCCCCCCTCCCCCATATTCCCTTCCCCCCTTCTTACCTTCATGGGGTTGTCGTAGTAGACCCCGACAGAGACCAGCTTCGGCGCCAGGCTGACGCTCTCCGTATAAAGGTTTCCGCTCTCGTCATACGGTCCCACGCGGAACTTGTAGGCGACCACCACCCCGCGGATCGGCGGCGGCCCCGCCCTCACCTCCACCTCGGTCAGCAGCCCCGAATAGACGGCCAATCCGAAGAGAGTGAGCAGGAGGAGGCCGATGAGCGCCGCGATCAGCGAGATCAACACCCACTCCGGCACCGAGCTCATCTTCACCCGCTGACCACGCTCTGTACTGACAACCACTGGACTGTGGTCAGCCCCTCCCACCCACCTTCACAGCTTAAAGCCCCGCCTCCGGAACCCCGCCCCTAAACCAAACAGAGCCAGCAAAACGAAGACCACCAGAGCCGCGGTCACTGAGACCAGAACCCAGTCCGGCACCGAGCTCATCGCCTACTACACCGAGCGACTGAGCTCACCTGGAGGGGGCGGCACCCTGACATAACCTAGAGCTCCGCCCCCGACATGACGTCACCCGCCTCTCACCGACTTCCTACCTACACAAGTCCCTCGTTACCTAGAGCCCCGCCCAGCCAGCCCTCAGCCCCGCCCTACCGCCTTCCTACCTACACACGTCTCTCGTCACCTAGAGCCCCGCCCTGACAGCCCTCATCCCCGCCTCTCACCGCCTCCCTACCTACACGCGTCTCTCGTCACCTAGAGCCCCGCCCTGACAGCCCTCAGCCCCGCCTCTCACCGCCTTCCTACCTACACGCGTCACCTAGAGCCCCGCCCAGCCAGCCCTCACCGGCTCAGCCCCGCCCCTCTGCTAGCTGCGACCCCGCCACTCACAGTGCAGCCCCGCCCCTGCACCTTCTTCGGGCCCGCCCTGCACTGACCCTTCTGCGGCGGTCATGTGAGCGGTCACCTGAGCGGGGAGAGGGGGGGCCTCACGTCCCTTCCGCCTCTTGTGCTGTGAGGCGTCTCCATGGAGACGGGCTGCCCTTTATATTGCCTGTTTGTTTGTTTTTTGTTGAGGGAGAGAATAAGCTCAGACTCCCCCAGTACTGCTGTCCCCGGGGTGCTATATAAAGAGCAGCTGTGTGTAGGACAGAGGGGCACTCCAAACATGTCAGGCAGTCTGAGGGCAGCCTGGGAGATGGTCCCCAGACTATGGCCAAGTCTATCATGTGTACAAATATTTACATCATGTGCAAAATAACAGGGGTTACACCCCCTGACTGGTTTTTGTTATGTGGCTGTGTGCAGCTCTGGAGGTTTCCCCCCCCTATCACTTCCTGTCCCATAAACACAACAGGAAGTCAGAGGAAATCTCTCCAAAGTGAGAGAAATCCCCCCTTAGATGGTTGTCATGGAGATGAGTGTCCCCCCTTGTATGAAGCCCCCTCACTTCCTCTCCCATAAACACAACAGGATGACAGGATGTGACACCGACAGGCCACTAAGGTAGGGTGACCACATTTCCAAACTGCCATTCAGGGACAGCTTTGTCAAGGACGGAGGGGGGGGGGGTTGAATGTAGTTTCGGGGTTGGCGGAATTTCGGCGACTAGTGATTTGTCGGGTGAATGGCTGGTTTTAGCACTTATGTGATCCTCATACCATGCTTGAAATTTATTTCTATTGTTCCATTGTAATAATAGACCCCCCTCCCTCAATACGGACCCACCTCTCCACTAAGTATAGGCCCCCTCCCTCAATACAGACCCCCCCACTAACTATAGACCCCCCTCCCTCAGTAGGGACCCCCTTCTACTGACTATAGACCCCCTCCCCCAGTCCAGCCCCCTCTCCACTAAGTATAAGCCCCCTCCCTCAGTACGGACCGCCCACACTAACTATAGACCCCCCCTCCCTCAATACGGACCCACCTCTCCACTAAGTATAGGCCCCCTCCCTCAATACAGACCCCCCCCACTAACTATAGACCCCCTCCCTCAGTACAGACCCCCCCTCTACTAACTTTAGACCCCCTTCCTCAGTCCGGCCCCCTCTCCACTAAGTATAAGCCCCCTCCCTCAGTACAGACCCCCCTCTAACTATAGGCCCCCTCCCTCAGTATGGACCCCGCTCTCCACTAAGTATATACCCCCTCAGTAAAGACCCCTCTCCATCAAGTATAAATTCCCCTCCCTCAGTACAGACTTCCCCTCCTCAGTATAGAACCCCCACTTAATACAGACCCCTTCTCCATCAGTATAGACCCCCTCCCTCATTATAGACCCCCTTCAGTACTGACCCCCCTCCCTCATTATAGACCCCCTTCAGTACTGACCCCCCTCCCTCATTATAGACCCCCTTCAGTACTGACCCCCCTCCCTCATTATAGACCCCCTTCAGTACTGACCCCCCTCCCTCATTATAGACCCCCTTCAGTACTGACCCCTCTCCCTCATTATAGACCCCCTTCAGTACTGACCCCCCTCCCTCATTATAGACCCCCTTCAGTACTGACCCCCCTCCCTCATTATAGACCCCCCTCAGTACTGACCCCCCTCCCTCATTATAGACCCCCCTAGGTACAGAACCCCCCACTAAGTACAGACCCCCCACCCACAGTACAGACCCCCACTAAGTAGAGAACCCCCCCCCCACAGTACAGACGCTCCCCCCCTTCCACTTGTGCTAGCGGAGAGGTGGATGTCAGAAACGTGCTGGGGGCGGCACTTTTTACCCTTTTCCTGATCACTATCCATGTCCCTCCTCTGTCCATCTACATAAACATAATATAATCTTAGAATAGACCTCAGATCAGCCCCAGGAATCCACAGCGGTGTCCCTCTTCCCTCTCCGTATACTTGTAAATAGTCGAGGAGGGGGGGGGGCGGCTTCGGTCTGCTCTGCGGTACGAGGCAGGGAGACATCCAGGTAACAGTGCCCAGTGGATTAGTGTCTTTGGGGCTGCCCCCACTGACAGACTCGTCCGGCATGGTGGAGAGCATTAGGCGCGGAGGAGAAAGCTAACTTCTCCTCCGCTTTGCATGCTGGGCAGTCTGTGAGGTCACTGGTTGCTAGACACCAGGCGGCTATAGCAACCAGTGAGCAGAGTCTCAGGTGGAGCTGGAGGCAGAACGAGCACCAGCGCTATGGCGGGGTTTGCTCGCTCTGTCAATTCCATTCCGGGACACTGTATTGTCCCGGAATGAAGGTGCCCGGGACCCGGGACAGACCTGCCAATTGCGGGAATGTCCCGGGCAATCCGGGACACGTGGGCACCCTACACTAAGGTTGCCACCTCATCCCTTTAAACCTGAACACATATGAATTACACAGGTTCTGTGGCTGATTAAGGTGGTAATTAAACTCACTTTGTGCCTTATCTGCATTTAATTGGCCACAGAACCCGTGTAATTCAAAGGTGTTCGGGTTTAAAGGGATGAGGTGGCAACTCTACAGGCCATGGATGGGGATGGATGAGCCATGGATGGGGATGCATAACTCCCAACTGTCCCTGATTTGGAGCAATGTCCCTCCGTCCCTCATTCCTCCTCATTTGTCCCTCATTTTGGTCTGATCTGTATAGATGTATATAAAATGCACTTTTTATCTATCACAAAGTGTTTCCCAGCGCTAAACCTTTCATCTGATTTCTAAATTGCTGCATTTGTAAATTCCAAAAGCCGATATAAAGGAATAGTAGTGGTAAAAAAAGCACTTGTGGGTTTAATCAATCTTGTTTTTTTGTACAATTCTCCTTTAAGGGGGCGTGGCAGGGGGTGTGTCCTATGCCTGCATACTTTTGCTGATAGGGGTCCCTCATTCCCATCTCAAAAAGTTGGGAGCTATGTTTCTATCAGGTGCACTGTGACCTGTCCTCCTCCATTGGAAAGCACCTCCTCATCTTCAGCACATATAGGCAACTGATCCCGCCCCCACGCGCAGTGTGAGTGGCCAGTACAGGAGGATGATTGCCATGAGCTGCAGCCAATCACCATTAAGACAAGCAGAAGGGAGGTCCAATCAAAGAAAATTTTCACACAATGAAATCCTGCGCTATGCGGGATTCTGTGTGCATGGGCGGGACAGCGGGAAAGCCCTCCCTTTGCGGGACAATCCCGCCCATTCAGGGACGGTTGGGAGGTATGTATAGGGGGGGGCTGTGGGGACCCTGATATAAGAGGAGGGGGACTATGGGGACCCTGATATAAGGGGGGGGGCTGTGGGGACCCTGATATAAGGGGGGCTGTGGGGACCCTGATATAAGGGGGCACTGTGGGGACCATAATATAAGGGGGGGACTGTGGGGACCCTGATATAAGGGAGGCTGTGGGGACCCTGATATAAGGAGGGGGACTGTGGGAACCCTGTTATAAGAGGAGGGGGACTGTGGGAACCCTGTATTAAGAGGAGGGGGACTGTGGGGACCCTGATATCAGAGAGGGGCTGTGGGGACCCAGATATAAGAGGAGGAGGACTGTGGGGACCCTGAAATTGGGGGGGGGGCTGTGGGGACCCTGATATCAGAGAGGGGCTGTGGGGACCCTGATATAAGAGGAGGAGGACTGTGGGGACCCTGATATAAGGGTGGGGGGGGCTGTGGGGACCCTGATATAAGAGGAGGAGGACTGTGGGGACCCTGATATAAGGGTGGGGGGGGCTGTGGGGACCCCGATATAAGAGGAGGAGGACTGTGGGGACCCTGATATAAGGGGGGGGGGCTGTGGGGACCCTGATATAGGAGGAGGAGGACTGTGGGGACCCTGAAATTGGGGGGGGGGGCTGTGGGGACCCTTATATCAGAGAGGGGCTGTGGGGACCCTGATATAAGAGGAGGAGGACTGTGGGGACCCTGATATAAGGGGGGGGCTATGAGGACCCTGATATAAGAGGAGGAGGACTGTGGGGACCCTGATATAAGAGGAGGGGGACTGTGGGGACCCTTGGAAAACTTGGAAGCCAATTGATTACTATACAGAATTGTGACTCACTTTGCACTCTCTAACTTTAGTAATTTAAAGTGGTGTTCCGGCCGAAATTATACTTTTTAAATAAAAATACCCCTATAATACACAAGCTTAATGTATTCTAGTAAAGTTAGTCTGTAAACTAAGGTCTGTTTTGTTAGTTTATAGCAGAAGTTTGTTATTTTATAAACTTACAGCAGGCCGTGGCCATCTTAAGTGTGGGCATCTGAAGCCAGACTGTATTTCTTCCTGCATCTCATCCTTGCAGATCTCGCACATGCTCAGTGCAGCACAAGCAGTGTAATAGGTTTCAGGTCAGGTTTCCATAGCAACGGCAGTGTCAGAGGAAGTTGCCGCCCCTTCCCAGAAGGCATTGCAAACAGGAAATGATGCGATGGGCCGCGGCCCGGGAGGAGGAAGTGAAAAATGAATACAGCAGATGTACAGTAGGTGCTGAGAATTATTTTTTTTAAATATCCAATTCGTTTACAGTGCACAGTTTAGTGAGGGATGCTGAGGAGTTGTAAAAGTGGGTGGAACTCCACTTTAACCCCTAATGCCTCGTTTCCACCGAGCGGATCGGATCGGTTCCGGTCGGATCAGTTTGGAAGGCCTAAAATGGTCCGGCCTATTCAGGCGAGCGTTTCCACTGCAAGTCGGACCGACAGGGGCCATACGTGGGTTTAGAAAAAATGCCGTCATGGCGTCACACGTCCACCAATCAGTGTAATGTATCGTAGCTCCGCCCTAACCGAACCGTTCCATTTTCTATGGCCCCACATCTGAAGCAGGACCCTGAATGGAACGGTTCGGTTCGGTTGTACGGGCAGCTTTCATAATGGAAACGCCCAAAATAGCGTACCGTACCGAACCGAACCGATCCGCTCAGTGGAAACAAGGCATATCTGACACTTTTTTGGGGACCAGTGATGCCAATACATTGATCAGTGCTAAAAATATGCACTGTCACTGTAGTAATGACCCTGGCAGGGAAGGGGTTAACACCAGGGGAGATCGAAGGGTTATATGTGTTCCTAGGGAGTACTTGCTAATTGTGGGGGAGGGGCTTGTACTGTGGGGAAGACAGAGATCCGTGTTCCTGCTTAGGAGAGACACAGGATCACAACCTTCCCTTATCACAGAATGGTGATCGGCCTTGTTTACATCGGAAGACCGCCATTCTGTCGATCTCGGGGACGATCGTTGGGTCCGTAGGACCCGCTGATTGTCTCCCTCTGTATCCAATCACAGCCGGAGCGAGTCGCAGGCAGCAGCGCACGTGCACGCCCCTGACCTGGAAGAGCAGAATCGTGTATACAGTCAGCAAGCGGAGAAACAGTTTTTATTACATTTATTTTATATATTTTTTTTCTTTGCTTGTAATTTTATTGCTCTCACCATGGAGGAGAATATTGATGTACAGATGATGACAATCTCACTGACAGATGACACGCCTGATGATGAGACAACAGAAGAGAGACTTCCCAGTACAGACAATGGGGGAGAGGGGACCAATGAAAAGTGTCTGACACTAAATTTGTCTCATCCAATCAGAGATGATGGGTTGCTATGGGCAACGGCACCAGGTTGGATAGTACTTGTTTGACATATTATTTATGAATCCCCTCCATGTGTCTGGTGCCTGCACTGGGGCTCTGAGATCACAGGAAGGGACAAGCAGGAGGGGGCTGTATGTACTAATGATGTATAGGAGGAGGAGAGACAACTATCACACTATGGATTATCATCACACAATTTATAGAAGAGAAAGTAAACACGGAGTGGCTACAAGAAAATGGCCGCCCCTTTATAAACACGGAGTGGCTACAAGAAAATGGCCGCCTCTTTATAAACACGGAGAGGCTACAAGAAAATGGCCGCTGCTGTTTCAGGAGTGTGCTGCTTGTTGTTACTATGGTAACCCGGGGACGTGTTTACTTCTGGAAGGAGAGGCGTGTACTTCATGCAGGTCGGGCCCGCCCATTCCTCTCCAATCATAGTGACAGTGGACAGTTTGTAGAGAATGTGGGGGATGTCCGGGGTGTGCACTCTGCAACACCAGGCTCCGCCCGCCAGTACTGCCATTGTTATTGGTAAGTTATCTATACCCAGACCCTGATATAAGGGGGGACTGTAGGGACCCTGATATAAGAGGAGGAGGACTGTGGGGAGCCTGATATAAAAGGAGGAGGACTGTGGGGAGCCTGATATAAGAGGAGGAGGACTGTGGGGACCCTGATATAAGAGGAGGAGGACTGTGGGGACCCTGATATAAGGGGGGGCTGTGGGGACCCTGATATAAAAGGACTGTGGGGACCCTGATATAAGGGGGGGCTGTGGGGACCCTGATATAAAAGGACTGTGGGGACCCTGATATAAGGGGGGGCTGTGGGGACCCTGATATAAAAGGACTGTGGGGACCCTGATATCAGGGGGGGGGCTATGGGGACCCTAATATAAGAGGAGTGGGACTGTGGGGACCCTGATATAAGAGGGGGCTGTGGGGACCCTAATATAAGAGGAGGGGGACTGTGGGGACCCTAATATAAGAGGAGTGGGACTGTGGGGACCCTGATATAAGAGGAGGGGGACTGTGGGGACCCTGATATCAGACGGGGGCTGTGGAGACCCCAATATAAGAGGAGGGGGACTGTGGGGACCCTGATATAAGGGGGCGCTGTGGGGACCCTGATATAAGAGGAGGAGGACTGTGGGGACCCTGATATCAGGGGGGGGGGGGGGCTGTGGGGACCCTGATATAAGAGGAGAGGGACTATGGGGACCCTGATATGAGGGGGAGCTGTGGGGACCCTGATATAAGAGGGGGCTGTGGGGACCCTGATATAAGGGAGGGGGACTGTGGGGACCCTAATATAAGAGGAGGGGGACTGTGGGGACCCTGATATCAGACGGGGGCTGTGGAGACCCCAATATAAGAGGAGGGGGACTGTGGGGACCCTGATATAAGAGGAGGAGGACTGTGGGGACCCTGATATAAGGGGGCGCTGTGGGGACCCTGATATAAGAGGAGGAGGACTGTGGGGACCCTGATATCAGGGGGGGGGGCTGTGGGGACCCTGATATAAGAGGAGAGGGACTATGGGGACCCTGATATGAGGGGGAGCTGTGGGGACCCTGATATAAGAGGGGGCTGTGGGGACCCTGATATAAGGGAGGGGGACTGAGGGGACCCTATTATAAAGAGGGGGGCTGTGGTGACCCTAATATAAGGGGGGTACTGTGGGGACCCTGATATAAGAGGAGAGGGACTGTGGGGACCCTGATATAAGAGGAGGGGGACTGTGGGGACCCTGATATAAGAGGAGGGGGACTGTGGAGACCCTAAAATAAGGAGGGGGACTATGGGGACCCTGATATAAGAGGAGGGGGACTGTGGGGACCCTGATATAAGGGGGGGCTGACTTGGGGGCCCCTGACTTCACTCCTGGGGGCCCCTATCACACTGACACCAATGATTTATTCTATAGACATTTTCTCATTGTGTTTATTTGAATGACAACAACTCAGCGGATTCCCCCATTTTCCCTCCATATCTTACATTCCGGTACATTTGTTATATGAGCATAAATGTTTTCTTTCTGTTGGGTCACGGAAGGATCTGGAAGAATTGTCCCGGGCCCCCCCCGGGGCTCACTAAGGTTGGGGCCCCCCGGAGCTCACTAAGGTTGGGGCCCCTGGGGCTCACTGAGGTTGGGGCCCCCCGGGGCTCACTGAGGTTGGGGCCCCCCGGGGCTCACTAAGGTTGGGGCCCCCCCGGGGCTCACTGAGGTTGGGGCCCCCCGGGGCTCACTAAGGTTGGGGCCCCCCCTGGCTGTAGACTTTGGTTATAAAGGATATAAGGCTTCTTCTTACAAATGATTTACTTTTCCAGGACAAACGTTCCCCCCGGAATATTCCAGGGATCTGTCCTCGGAGGATGGGGGAGGGGAGGAAGAAGATGGTGGAGAGGATATGGAGCCTCACTATGGAGTTCATCTACCTGATGACGGGAGAGGTGAGGAGGATTCTGGGAATTTCTCATGGACATCATTTGTCTACCAACCGGAAAAAGTGTCTCTTAGATATAAATTCTTCTCAGTATATATGAGGTCTAATATCTCAGAGCGCTTGTGATGACATCACTGGATCTGAAATAAGGTACACAATGTAGTAGGTTTTATTTATAAATGTCATTATCATTGGGGGGGGGGAGGGGGGCAGGGAAAACAATATATACGCAGGTTAAACTTGAGCTTTAAAAGCACCAGGGCCACCTTCATTTTGTCTTCTCCCATTGACTCCAATGTGTTTAAAAAATGTGTGAAATTTTATTAAAAATGTCCTCATCTCTAATTTAAATTAAGTCCAGTGCTAGTTATTATAGTAACCTACAGTATCTCGCAAAAGTAAGTACACCCCTCACATTTTTGTAAATATTTCTTCTCTCTTTTCATGTGACAACACTGAAGAAATGACACTTTGCTACAATGTAAAGTAGTGAGTGTACAGCTTGTATAACAGTGTAAATTTGCTGTCCCCTCAAAATAACTCAACACACAGCCATTAATGTCTAAACCGCTGGAAACAAAAGTGAGTACACCCCTAAGTGAAAATGTCCAAATTGGGCCCAAAGTGTCAATATTTTGTGTGGCCGCCATTATTTTCCAGCACTGCCTTAACCCTCTTGGGCATGGAGGTCACCAGAGCTTCACAGGTTGTCACTGGAGTCCTCTTCCCCTCCTCCATGATGACATCACAGAGCTGGTGGATGTTAGAGACCTTGCGCTCCTCCACCTTCCATTTGAGGATGTCCCACAGATGATCAATAGGGTTTAGGTCTGGAGACATGCTTGGCCAGTCCATCACCTTTACCCTCAGCTTCTTTAGCAAGGCAGTGGTTGTCTTGGAGGTGTGTTTGGGGTCATTATCATGTTGGAATACTGCCCTGCGGCCCAGTCTCTGAAGGGAGGGGATCATGCTCTGCTTCAGTATATCACAGTACATGTTGGCATTCATGGTTCCCTCAATGTACTGTAGCCCCCCAGTGCCGGCAGCACTCATGCAGCCCCAGACCATGACACTCCCACCACCATGCTTCACTGTAGACAAGACACACTTGTCTTTGTCCGCCTCACCTGGTTGCCGCCACACACACTTGTCACCATCTGAACCAAATACGTTTATCTTGGTCTCATCAGACCACAGGACATGGTTCCAGTAATCCATGTCCTAGTGTGAGAGCGCTGAAAGCTGAAAATTGGCTTGGGCAGGAAGGGGGTGAAAGTGCCCGGTAGGCAGGTGGTTAAAGTAAGACTATAGGCAAAACTTTTTTATCATTATTTTGGATAGAGCAAGTGAGGGTTGTAACCCCTGTATGCTGTATTTTTGCCATCTTTTTCCCATTGGGCAGATTTCCCTTCACTTCCTGTCACATAGCCAAACAGGAAGTGAGAGGAAATCCCTGCAAATGAAGGGAATTCCTTGGGGACCGTCCAAGGTCACCAGAACTGGTGTCCCCATTGAAGATTCCCCCCTATTACTTTGTTTGGGGACAAGCAAACATTTGGGACAGAATAGGACAAATAAAGAGGACTAATCTCCCTAACGGGCACAGACAGCAATAAAAACTGACAGGGGTTCTAATCCCTCTCCACTCCATCCAAAACTTTAAAAACACTTGGCGTTTTGGGATCTCGGGCGGAATTAATGCGATTCTGCCCTTGATCTCCAAACGTACTAGAATCGCCAAACGCAGGTTCAGGTGCTATTATTTTAAATGGCACCTAGAACACGGTTTTTCCTGCTCCTTTTTGGGAGACGGGCTTCACGCAATGTGCTTTGCTGCGATTGCCGAGCAATAAATTGTGAGACAATCATGGCAAAACCGCTCTGTGTTTTAGGTGCCATTGAAAATAATGGCCCCTGAACCTGCATTTTGCGATTTGTAGGGCGTTTCGAGATCGAGGGCAAAATCACAGCGTTTCTGCCCCGAGATCCTAAAACGCTGAGTGTGAATGGAGAGCCTTACTGAGTCCTCTTAAGCTCTTGATAATGATTGCAGATCCTGATGAAGGGGGTGGGGGTTGGCTCCCAGAACGTGTTGGACATTTAATGAGATCATATGATAAATCATGAAAGTTATTTGGACTTGTTTCACCATGTGTTGTGTTCTTATGCTATGAACCCCATTCTGGGAAACCACTCACAAACAGGACCCCCGATATTAGCTGTGACAACACATCTTGGGGTACAACATTTTTGACTAATAAGGAAGATTTATTATAGATCAGATCTAACCAATGACCACTAATGTAAGGGGTATCCTTCCCAATGACCACCAATGTAAGGGGTATCCTTCCCAATGACCATCAATGTAAGGGGTATCCTTCCCAATGACCACCAATGTAAGTGGTATCCTTCCCAATGAACACCAATGTATGGGGTATCCTTCCCAATGACCACCAATGTAAGGGGTATCCTTCCCAATGACCATCAATGTAAGGGGTATCCTTCCCAATGACCACCAATGTAAGTGGTATCCTTCCCAATGAACACCAATGTATGGGGTATCCTTCCCAATGACCACCAATGTAAGGGGTATCCTTCCCAATGACCACCAATGTAAGTGGTATCCTTCCCAATGAACACCAATGTATGGGGTATCCTTCCCACTGACCACCAAAGTAAGGGGGTATCCTTCCCACTGACCACCAATGTAAGGGGTATCCTTCCCAATGACCACCAATGTAAGTGGTATCCTTCCCACTGACTACCAAAGTAAGGGGGTATCCTTCCCACTGACCACCAATGTAAGGGGTATCCTTCCCAATGAACACCAATGTAAGGGGTATCCTTCCCAATGACCACCAATGTAAGGGTATCCTTCCCACTACCATGCCCCTGTTGAAGACCCATAGAGTCAAAACGCGTCGGACCAGCTTTCTTTTGCTTCCCACATTGCTTTTATTCATATATTTTATTCACCTGATCACTTTTATTCCAATATATCTTGCATTCTGTTGTACGATATTTTAAATTTCATTAAACCACATTTGGTTGGACCTGCACTATATGGAGCCTATCTTTCTATTCCATTTTACGTTTGGGCATTGGTGACCACCTTTCCCCACTACCATCTCCTGGATTAACCTGGTTGTCGGTTTTCCATTGCTGTCTCGTTCTATGGTGTGGAGTCGCAGGACCACCCATCCTTTCCAGCGTGGCATCCTTGCAGAGTCCAGTTACCAGGAACCAAGGATTCAGAGCTGGTCTGACCCACTGCCGTATGGCATCCGAGTAAGAGGCCCCAACTTCTTATCTGAGAATTCCTGCAAGGCATTTCATCGCTTCACCTGGATTACATGTCCAGACCCTTTCTGGAAGCTGATTCTTCTTCTTTTTTCACGCACTTGTTCGGACTTTGGTGTTCACTATTTGTGATCTCACACTGTGTTTCACTTTTTATTTTTTTGCATTGCATATATTTGTAGACATTCTCCCCCTGTGTTTGAGCGGCTTTATACTGACACTATTACTGCCACTGAGAAACCAGCCATTCCTTGTCACTAGTCCCGTCATTGTGTCTTTACCTTTTAGTCACAATCACAGGCGTTTCCATTGATTTGGTCGCATTATTTAGCGCTGCACTCATTTTTGTATATCCTTCCCACTGACCCCTCAAGAATGAGATTTCAGAAGGGGTTCCCAAAGACTTGAAAATTTTTACCCCTGGGGTAAAAAGGTCGAGTAAGGTTAGTATATTGTACAGCGTTGTCATATGAATAGGACGAGGACGGGCAGTTGCACGGGGGCCCCTGAATGCACACCAGACCTATCTACATGTGTAAGCAGCTCTCTTGCCAGTTCTCGCCAAGCTGGCCATACCCTCCCAGGGCAGAGACTTCACTAAAAGGGGTGCTAATCAGTGGCGGCCTGTCCATATGGGGCGCCAGCCCCCTGATCCATGCGCCCGGCCCCTGTTTGCCCCCCCCCTCCAAAATGGAGCACCAGCCGCCACTGATGCTAACCCCTACTTACACATGGCCTATACCTGCAAACAACATACACTATATTGTCAAAAGTATTGGGACGCCTGCCTTTACACGCACATGAACTTTAATGGCATCTCAGTCTTAGTCCGTAGGGTTCAATATTGAGTTGGCTCCGCCCTCTGCAGCTATAACAGCTTCACCTCTTCTGGGAAGGCCGTCCACAAGGTTTAGGAGTGTGTCTATGGGAATGTTCAACCATTCTTCCAGAAGAGCATTTGTGAGGTCAGGCACTGATGTTGCCATAGGTGTGCGCAGCCTCTTGCATTAGGGTGTGCACCCCAAAGCTCGAATATATATGCATGTGTATATGTACTGATGGTGTCAGTAGGGCAGTGGACAGTGTCATTAGTTTTATTTTTATTATTTTTAAAGTATTTTATTTTGTAACATTTTTTTTTTGGGATGAAATATCAGTGGTCTAAACAGGGGGGAATATGCACCACACAAGGCGATTAGGGTGTGCCCAGGCACACCTGGCACACCCTGTGTGCACACCTATGGATGTTGGATGAGAAGGCCTGGCTCGAGTCTCCACTCTAATTCATCCCAAATGTGTTCAACCAGGTTGAGGTCAGGACTGTGTGCAGGCCAGTCAAGTTCCTCCACCCCAAACTCGCTCATCCATGTCTTTATGGACCCCTCCACCAAATGATTTGGACCAGTGCACAAAGCAAGGTACTGTACATAAAGACATGGAAGCGCGAGTTTGGGGTGGAGGAACTTGGCTGGCCTGCACAGACTCCTGACCTTCAACATGATAGAATATCTTTGGGATGAATTAGAGCGGAGACTGCCAGCCTAAGACTGGGATGCCATTAAAGTTCATGTGCCTGTGAAAAGGCAGGCGTCCCGATACTTTTGACAATATAGTGTATCTGCTACCAAAACATGACTAATATACAGAGACTAGACTTTTGGTATTGATGTAAGGTTGCCACTTTTTCTTGAAGCCAAACCCGAACACTTTAGGGGTGCACAGCAAATTTTTTTTCTAGTATAGACTATAGGACTGTAACAGACCTGGAACACCTTTGGGCGCTCCAAAGAGAATAGTAATTTGGCACACATAGTGCCCCCTCACCCTGCTGTCAGGTCCTGTTCCGAGCCACGTTCCTGTCTCAATAATGTGTCCGGGTTTGAGGTGAACTGAAACCCAGACACACGATTCAAAACCTGGACTGACCAGGTGAATTTCGGACAGTTGGCAACCCTATGTTAATAGTGTTTGCCATCACCATCCCATGGCCTAAGGGTGATATAATCATGAAATGTGGGATGAGACTCCCCACCCTGCTGTCATTCATCATTATAATAAAATATAGAGACAGGGAAAAAAAACCTTCACATACAAAAGACAATTAAGGTGCACACAATTTTATTGAAATTTTAAATTTTTTTACAAGGAAACATTTTTACAAGAAAATTATTGTAGGTCTTCGGAGAACATTGGTCGGTCCATCACTGTCATCCTCTGACTCCTCAGAGGCGGGGCCTTTTCAGACTCCTAAACCTTCAGGATGATTCAGAGGAAGGCGAAAACCCCCTCAGTCAGATGGGCTCCAAAGGGGAAAAAATTCCTTCCTGACCCCCTAAGGCGATCGGATAGTCCCTGAATCATCAGTCTAGGGTGACCAGTTCATCTCGCTGTGAAATGCACGACTTTCTATACTGTTCAAGACAATATAGATCAGAACATACATTCTATCTCTCATCAATCTAGAGCCTCGGATCAGCTGATTTGACTTTTATTTTAGAGGGACAAAGTCTGACTTTTTAAGGTCCCCCCATCAAGGCGGTATAGATAAGAACGTACATTTTATTTCTCATTTACAGATAACAAGACATAAAAACATTGTGACAACATCCACTGACTTTCCTATTACTGAGACCTCCATCCATGTAATCCCATACATCTCCTGGGGTTACATGGATAGAATTCCGGGAAATGTTATCCAGAGGGAGGCCCATTCCCAAGTCCCCCCTCCCCCCCTGGGGAGCAACCCACCCAGATCACTCCCAGAGAGTCAATGCTGCAGATTGGCAGGAAATATGGAGGAAGAGTGGGCTATGGGGGAGGATTCTATCCGGCATGTAAGTGGGAAAACAGGACAAAGGTGTCTCACAGTCTCCCTCCTTTTCTCAGTCGTCACAGTTCCATGGGTGCAGTGTGGGTCAGAGCACAGTGGACCCCACCCCCCATGGGGCCCATGTGCACTGCACACTTTGCACCCATGGATAGTACGCCATTGCCGCATGCTAAAATGGCCAATTTTAAAATGCTGGCAGGTGTGAAGGAGCCCTTAGTGGTTTAAGAAGATGGACACTCCTGTTTTTTTTCCCCAATTATATGCTGGTTAGACTCCTCCCCTATCGCCCGCTCCACCTCCACATGTCCTGCCAATGACATGTGTGGCAGTGACTCTTTGGGAGTGGTCTGAGCGGGTTGTTCCCTGGGGGTGGAGCTTAAGATCACGCTTCCCTCTGGATGGCCTTCCGGATTGTGGCTGCTCTACCAATGTACAGTACGCATGCCCATGTCACGTGTGCCGTCATACGCCGCTATCGTGCAGCAGTCAGATCACATGTGATGGGTGGTCTGATCTGTGACACAACCACATTCCCTGGAGATCTTGGTAATAGGGAAGTCAATGATTGTTGTCACAATGTCTTTATGTCTTGTCATCCGTAGATGATAAATAAAATGTATCTTCCTACCTATATCATTGGGACCTTGAAAAGGTTGAAATTTGTCTCTGAAAAATAAATGTCACATTAGATGGTTGTAGATCCTTCAGAATCTAATGATCTGAGGCTCTACATTGATGATCCTGCCTCTCCGATGGTGGTGATGAGGCTCTACGGTGAGGATCCTGGCTCTTCGATGGTGGTGATGAGGCTCTACGGTGAGGATCCTGGCTCTTCGATGGTGGTGATGAGGCTCTATGGTGAGGATCCTGGCTCTTCGATGGTGGTGATGAGGCTGTACAATGATGTTACTGCCTCTCCAATGGTGGTGATGAGGCCCTACGGTGAGGATCCTGGCTCTCCGATGGTGGTGACGAGGCTCTGCGTTGAGGATCCTGGCTCTCCGATGGTGGTGATGAGGCCCTACGGTGAGGATCCTGGCTCTTCGATGGTGGTGATGAGGCGCTACGGTGAGGATTCTGGCTCTCCGATGGTGGTGATGAGGCTGTATGGTGAGGATCCTGGCTCTTCGATGGTGGTGATGAGGCTGTACAATGATGTTACTGCCTCTCCAATGGTGGTGATGAGGCCCTATGGTGAGGATCCTGGCTCTCCGATGGTGGTGATGAGGCCACTGGCTACAGCTTCAGACGCTCACTCATGTAGGTGAAGCCATAGAATTTCTTCTGCTCCTCTGGCTCTATCGGCGTCTCATTGTCTTCTTCACATTGAATTAATTTATCCCCTGCCACTCCTTCATCTAGATTTTCCTCAGGAATCTGGAAAGAGAAAAAAGTCTTGTCAATGTTTCTGATTTATTCAGAAAAAAAAAAAAACCTAGAAATCTCCCCATTGCGCTGGGACTCCTTCCTTATATGTATACTTACATTTCCTGATGGAAATGGTGGCGGTGATTTCCCTTGCTCTGTCTCCTTCCAGTCCACCTTCCGTAAGAAGGGGTGTTCTCGGATGTCGCTTACTAGCCTCATCCGCTCCTCTTGGTCCTTACATAGAAACTGTAAAAAGGAAAAGAATAGAATAAGAAACACTGAAATAACATGAACAATCTCTGAACAATAGAACTCCCCTTTTAATATTTAATTCTGACAGTTACACGTTTCTTATATTACTCTTATGATGATGGCAGCCCCAGGGAAGTTCTATAGGCTGTCTGTGTAAGGAATGTCCTCAGAAATTGAATTCACCGGACATTCACTGGACATCACAAGGGACACAGGGGCTACTGCTTTCCTTATGAAAGGTGAAGACAGATCCTTCCATTAAGCAGTCAGCTTGGTGAAAGTACTGCTATGACTTCAATCGATGTGTGCAGGTAAACATGTGAAATTTCTAATGTATCTTCTAAAATCCTAATAAGATATATGTAACCTGGAAAGGACTTTGTCCCTATGTATACTTACGATCTTTATGATGTCGCAGAGGAAAGGGTCCATGTCTTCTGGATAATCCGGTTCCACGGTGGTCACTATCTTCAATTCTTCCTTTAAGGACTCTTGGCTACTAAAGAAAGGATGTCTGCCGACCGCCATCATATATACTATTATTCCCAGTGAATAATAGTCGACCATGCCAAAGTATGGCAATCTTTGAAGGACCTGTAAAAACATAAAGAAGAGAAAGATAAATAAGCTCATTGTCAGGCCAGGCAGAGGACAGAGATGACTCCATGCTGGTATATGTGACCTATGAAGCCTAACAGGAGTCCTAAAATTGTGCTCAAAAGACATTAAACTAAGGCAGAGCTTGTGAATATTGGGGCTTTGGGTCTCCCAGAGATACAAATTAAAATTGGTTGAAGTCTCCCGAATTGAGGGAAATTTCTCTTTTAAAGAATTGTCTCCAGAACAGGCGTCCCCATTGAAGGTTTCTCCCCACCTCATGTTCTGGGGAAAACTCTAAAACTTTGGATCTTACTTTCTTTCTCAGGGACAGTGGTCACCAATACAAACAGATGGGGTCCCAATGGGGACACGTATGTAAAACTGTCAGGGGATCAAACCCTTCCCTGCTCTTACCAAAACAAAAGAGAAAGGTTTTGCCTACACTTTATTAGTCCTTTTTAAAGGGGGAGACAGAGGTATCCTGACCCCAATAGCTCAATGTTCACAAGCGCTCATCATGTTAATGAGAAGGAGTTCAGCAGGTGGACAATCCCTGAAGCTTTTATCCCATTTATATGTGTGAATCGGGCCGAACAGAGCCAGCTATCTACACCTGACCTTAATGTCTCATAAATTCCCACCTTTTGTTGGGGACATAGTTCCAGTCTGGAAACCCATTGAAAGCAACCAGGGCACCAGTGGAGAAATTCTTAATTTAGTGAAAAGTGAGCCCCTTTGTCTTATATCTATATCCCATAATAACAAACATTACAATTATATCTAATATCAGGTGATTAGCACGTATATCTTACCTCTGGCGCCATGTACGATTTTGTCCCGGCTCGTCCTTCAGTCCTCTTGGACTCTGTAACTCCAGCAACTGACAAGCCAAAATCAGTGATTTTGATGTGGCCGTCATCATCCAAGAGGATATTTTCAGGCTTGAGGTCTCTGTGGATGATCTCCCTAGAATGCAGAAACTGCAGACCGCAGATCATTTCCGCTATGAAGTATCTGATGGAGAAAGAGATATATGAATTAGCATCCCAAATCATTGCAGACCAAATAAATCTAGAGATGAAATGACTCCCCCCTATAGTACATAGGGGTGTGGATGGTCAGGGCTCAGATGAAGGGGGTGATGACATCATTGCCATTTCCTCAGTGGTCGGTCACCCCCCCCCCCACTCCAGAGTGACCCGGTTATTGATCTTACCTGATGGTGTCCTCAGAAAATGGACCTAAAAAGAGGGTGTCAAAGAGATCTCCTCTACTCAGGCATTCCATGACAAAGACGAGATGATTCTGTGTAAAAATAAGAAGTAAAGTTTACATTATAGACATGCAGGATTTCATTTTGTAATAGACAGAGACACACACACAAGTTAGGAAAACTGGACAGAGAAACTATGAAGGTCGTCATTGCTAGACTGTCCTTATTGCAATGCTAGCTTTGTCTGGTTGTTCTGGTGATCGAATGAATTAATTCTTTGGTTCACCATCCTAAAAGCCCCATGTAGATCAGAAGACTTCTCCTGTCCTGCTAGCTGCAGACTTTTTTCTAAGTGACTCAAAGTTTTGATACCAGAAGCAACCAGGTAGTCATTTCAAAAGCAGGCCAGCAATGGCAGTTTCTTAAAATGAGTTTTTTTAAATAAAACCTCTACTCTGTACAGTTTACCTAACCAACCTCCAGGCTTGAAGGAGGCACTCTAGAGTTCTGCTCTTCCCCATACTGCTTTCCACCCCACTACAGCCAGACCCCTCAGGAAAAACCTGGTGTGGGACACAAGTGAAGCTCCCTTCCGCCTCTCACAATTCAGCACTCAGTGCCTAAGGGACTATTTGACAGGTGTGAAGACCGTCATATGAGGGGGAAGGGGGACGCTTAGCCTTGTGTAAATTCCAGCTCCCAAAAAAGTCACCATTTGCATAACAATTTTAGGGGGTCTGGATCAGTAGTGGAGTGCAATACAGGAAAGAGGTGAAGAAATTGGAAGGTGAAAAGACTTACCTTTGTCTGGAACGTTCCAAACAGATGTGTAATAAATGGACTCTCGCTGGCTGCCTTCAGCACGTCACGTTCTATGAAAATCATCTCGCAATCACCATATTTAAGTATTTTTGTCTTTTCCACAATTTTAACCGCCAGCTTCTGGTCAATGGCGGGATGAGAGGCTAACATCACAAGCCCATAGGATCCCTCTCCGAGGATTCTATGACAGGTCATCTTTTCAAAGGAGAGTACGCATGGCTGGTCCTCGATGACCTTGGTGCATGGGATTGGTGGGGCCATCTCATGGTTTGTGCTACTGATGGATGAAGATTGAAGACTATCATCACTGCTGAGTGAAAAAGATGAAGATAGATTGCTTATTATATCTGAGAGTGAGAGAGATTTGCTCAATTTGACGCTTCTGCATCTAGCTGGTTTCTTGTCCATACTGGTGGATGGACTGATTTCAATTTTGATGTCCTTGGTTGATGGAGTGACTTGTGTTACTTTGTCCTCCGTAGCTGCAGCCTGTACAGTCTTCTGGTCTTCATCTGTGGATGGAGTGACTTGTATGTTCTTGTCCTCCATAGACACCGTCTGTACAGTCTTCTGGTCCTCATCGGTGGATGGAGTGACTTGTATGTTCTTGTCCTCCATAGACACCGTCTGTACAGTCTTCTGGTCCTCATCGGTGGATGGAGTGACTTGTATGTTCTTGTCCTCCATAGACACCGTCTGTACAGTCTTCTGGTCCTCATCGGTGGATGGAGTGACTTGTATGTTCTTGTCCTCCATAGACACCGTCTGTACAGTCTTCTGGTCCTCATCGGTGGATGGTGTGACTTGTATGTTCTTGTCCTCCATAGACACCGTCTGTACAGTCTTCTGGTCCTCATCGGTGGATGGTGTGACTTGTATGTTCTTGTCCTCCATAGACACCGTCTGTACAGTCTTCTGGTCCTCATCGGTGGATGGAGTGACTTGTATGTTCTTGTCCTCCATAGACACCGTCTGTACAGTCTTCTGGTCCTCATCGGTGGATGGTGTGACTTGTATGTTCTTGTCCTCCATAGACACCGTCTGTACAGTCTTCTGGTCCGCATCGGTGGATGGTGTGACTTGTATGTTCTTGTCCTCCATAGACACCGTCTGTACAGTCTTCTGGTCCTCATCGGTGGATGGTGTGACTTGTATGTTCTTGTCCTCCATAGACACCGTCTGTACAGTCTTCTGGTCCTCATCGGTGGATGGTGTGACTTGTATGTTCTTGTCCTCCATAGACACCGTCTGTACAGTCTTCTGGTCCTCTTCGGTGGATAGAGTGACTTGTATGTTCTTGTCCTCCATAGTTGAGGCCTGTACAGTCTTCTGGTCCTCAGTGGTTGATGGAGTGACTTGTGTTTCTTTGTCCTCCATAGTTGCAGCCTGTGCTGTCTCCTGGTTTCCATCAGTGGATGGAGTGACTTGTGTGTTCTTGTCCTCCATAGACACCGTCTGTACAGTCTTCTGGTCCTCATCGGTGGATGGAGTGACTTGTATGTTTTTGTCCTCCATAGTAGAGGCCTGTACAGTCTTCTGGTCCTCATTTGTTGATGGAGTTGTTTGTGTTTGTTTGTCCTCCATCATTTTATCCAGTTCAGCCTTACTGATGTATGGAACCCGGATGTAAGGCTGTCTGGCGTTGAGACGTTCATCGTTTTGGCCTACAGAGAGAAGTAAACAGTCATTTTTATTCTTGCTCTTTACACGTCATTGATCGATCTTACACGGAATCTGTGCACATTTAGATGTATCGCCATATATAAGTGTCATGAATAAGTGCTATGGAAATAATCTGGTGTTACGCGTTTCCCTTTATGTGATTCTCTATATACAAGGACAATATGGGAGTTTTCTGCCCCGAGGGGTCCATTCTCAGTGCCTGGCTTTCTATGTCAGAACAAGTGTATGTCTAACAGCACCTCCCCCCTGAATTCCCAAACTTCAAGTGGAACTCTGGGCAAAATAAAAAATGACATCTATGATGTAGTCTGTCACTGGTATGACGTTCTTGTTTTTCTGGGTCCCCCCCCCATAACACATAGCTTTATTGCCTGGTGATTCTGCCTGCAAGTCTGTTATTTTTCAAGTTCTTTTATCAGACCAAGCTGTCCAGCAAAAGAGGCAGTTAGAGGGCAAAGTCAAACCACTTAACACTGCTGGGTCCCTATCAAAAAAGAGATTGATCTGCATTTGTGCCACCTCCGGCAGCCCACCTACAGTAAATCCTACCATGGCAGCCAGAGAGGGTGGTACAGATGCTGCAGCCTTGGTTAGGTTTGATCATCCCAAGTTTGCCCATTGAAGACAATAGGATCATGCCAGTACGCTTTGATCACAGTTGGGGCACAGAATTTCAATACAAAATCCCACTTGAAATTTAATTTTTTTTTTAAACTGAATACAGGAGGGGGGCAGGATCACCTCCCGAACGTACAGAAACCGCTGCTCTTCCGCCAACATGTTCATAATGACGTATCGTCTTAAATAAACTGTATACAGTGAGACATGGTGCCAAATGTACTAACAATAGAGGTGGATGTGGCTTCAAAA
>JBBGZY010001107.1:642500-682500 GCA_037952925.1 Lithobates clamitans
AGATTCTTCTTTGTTGTTCTTCAGAAGATCCTTCGCTTTGTAACCGTACGTTCTCCTAAATCGTGCCATTGTTCTTATAGAACTCACAACACTGCAGAGAGATCGAGATTGCATCCTGCTCGGTCAGAATACACGAAGCAAGTGAGCTGCAGGTGCTGTGTGTGGCAGTTATATCAGCAAAAGTAGAGCTACACTATGACATCACAGGTGCCGTATGCAAATGAGGTGGTCACATGACCAGCCACAGCAACATTTCTGAGCCACAGCTCAAATCCATTGATTGAGCCTTCTATGTGGGTTTATTTATCAATTATTTCACCAATAAAATAAATAGGGGACATTTTTGTTCATTTGACATCCACTTTCTCCGTGTTTTTATGTATCCATTTCATAATAAAATCATTTTCTTCCTGTCTGTAGACTGAATTCACACAGCTTCACCAGCTGGATGAGCTGATTGGCTGTTCTATTTTTAGCACCAACTGACAAAAATTCAAATCTGCAGCCAGGCTGGTGAAAAACTGTTTAACCCCTTCACTGCCGGGGACTTTTTTTTTCAAATGTATTTTGCACATTAAAATGAGCAGAAAACCCCCCAAAAAGTATATATTTTCTGAAAGCAGAGGCTCTGCAGAATAAAAAGGCGGCATTTTGTAATCTTTTATATCACACGATATTTGCAGTTATTTATCAAACGCATATTATTAGAAAACAAATATGCTAAAATGAATTTTAATGCTAACAAAAGCAATATATACCGATTTTGTTTTGCAGGACAGAGAAGCTCCTCTGGACCATTTTGCCACGTTCCGCTTTGTGTGATTTGCTGCATTTGTTGTGCGACAAAGCGAGTCTTTTCTAGGCAGGTTCTTTGTACAATTAACAAATAATGACGCCGCAAGTAGACATGTGCATGGCCGAAATTTTTGGGGATTTATTTTCGCTTTATTTGTTTTTTTCTGGGGATTTTTTTCTTTCATTTTTCGGATCATTCGTTATGATCGAAATTCGTTATTTTGAATTAATTCATAAATTTGGAAGAATTAGGATTCGGTACGTTCGGTATTTGTATAAACGCGGTATTCGTTTTTTTTGTTTTTTTTTTTCATTCGTATTCATTACGTTCACTAACAGGCAGACAAATTTGAAAGGAAATTTCAATACCCACTTTTTATTAGTTTATAGCTATTATTATAGTTTTTATTATTATACTTTATTATTAATAAATAATAATAATAATTTTAAAAAATATATATATATAATAATGGCTAATAATTAGTTTACATTCACTAACAGCCAAATTTGAAATAAATTCCAATACCTATAATTTATTTGTTTATAGCTATTATTATAGTTTTTATTATTATTATTATTATTATTATTATTATTATTATTATTATTATTATTATTAATAATATTAATAAAAATTAAAAAAAACCTATAATAATGGTTAATATTTTCTTACATTCACTAACAGACAAATTTGAAAGGAAATTCAAGACCTATAGTTTAATAGTTTATAACTATTATTATAGTTTTTATTATTATTATTATTATTATTAATAATAATATTAATAAAAATAAAAAAAAACCTATAATAATGGTTAATATTTTCTTACATTCACTAACAGACAAATTTGAAAGGAAATTCAAGACCTATAGTTTAATAGTTTATAACTATTACTATAGTTTTTATTATTATTATTATTTATAATAATAATAAAAAAACGATAATAATGGTTAATAAACGTAATCATTTAATTATAATATAAAATTTTCCAATTTTTTTTTGTTCTTTCGGATTTTCTAAATTTCAAATTTTTGTTCTTTCGAATTTTTGGATTTTCGTTCTTATTTTTGGATTTTCGTTCTTATTTTCAAATTCTATTCCTTTCTAACTATCAGGTTTCGGATTTTCCTTCTTATTAATTTTTGTTCTTTTCGAAAATTCATTTTTGGAAAAATTCTTTAAACTTTTCTTGTTAATTCAGATGTGTACGAATTAACGAATATGCCAAATTTTGACGAAAAACATAGCGCTGCAAGCGGAGAAACATTTTTTATTTCATTTTTTTTTTTTCTTTACTAGTAATTTTATTGGAGAATATTGATGTACAGATGATGACAATCTCACTGACAGATGACACGCCTGATGATGAGACAACAGAAGAGAGACTTCCCAGTACAGACAATGGGGGAGAGGGGACCAATGAAAAGTGTCTGACACTAAATTTGTCTCAGCCAATCAGAGATGATGGGTTACTATAGGCAACGGCACCAAGTTGGATAGAACTTATTTTTTACATATTTTTTATGAATCCCGTGAAGGCGTGTACTTCATGCAGGTCGGGCCCGCCCATTTCTCTCCAATCATAGTGACAGCGGACAGTTTGTAGAGAATGTGGGGGATGTCCGGGGGGGGCACTCTGCAACACCAGGCTCCGCCCACCAGTACTGTCATTGTTATTGGTTAGTTATCCATATGGGGACCCTGATATACGTGGGGGGCTGTGGGGATCCTAATATAAGGGGGGACTGTGGGGACCCTCATTTAAGAGGAGGGGGAATGTGGGGACCCTGATAAGGGGGGACTGTAGGGACCCTGATATAAGGGGGGCTATGGGGACCCTGATACAAGGGGGGACAGTAGGGACCCTGATATAAGGGGGGGCTATGGGGACCCTGATATAAAAGGGGGACTATGGGGACCCTGATATAAGGGGAGGGACTGTGGGGACCCTGATATAAGGGGGGGACTGTAGAGACCCTGATATAAGGGGGGACTGTAGGGACCCTGATATAAGGGGGGGGGCTGATATAAGAGGGGGGGCTGCGGGAACCCTCATATAAGAGGAGGGGGTTTGTGGGGACCCTGAAATCAGGGGGTACTGTGGGGACCCTAATAGGGGGGGCTGTTGGGGACCCCGATATATAAGATGAGGGGGACTGTGGGGACCCTAATATAAGGGGAGGGACTACGGGGACCCTGATATAAGGGGAGGGGGACTGTGGAGACCCTGATATAAGGGGGGCTGTAGGGACCCTGATATAAGGGGGGGACTATGGAGACCCTGATCGAAGTGGACTGTAGGGGCCCTGATATAAGGAGGGGGACTGTGGAGACTCTGATATATGGGGGGGACTATGGGGACCCTGATATAAGGGGGGGCTGACTCGGGGGCTATTCACTCCTGGGGGCCCCTATCACACTGACACCAATGATTTATTCTATAGACCTTTTCTCATTGTGTTTCTTTGAATGACAATAACTCAGCGGATTCCCCCATTTTTCCCTCCATATCTTACATTCCGGTACATTTATTATATAAGGATAAATGTTTTCTTTCTGTTGGGTCACGGAAGGATCTGGAAGAATTGTCCCGGGCCCCCCGGGGCTCACTAAGGTTGGGGCCCCCCGGGGCTCACTAAGGTTTGGGCCCCCCGGCTGTAGACTTTGGTTATAAAGGATATAAGGCTTCTTCTTACAACTGATTTACTTTTCCAGGACAAACATTCCCCTGGAATATTCCAGGGATCTGTCCTCGGAGGATGGGGGAGGGGAGGAAGAAGATGGTGGAGAGGATATGGAGCCTCACTATGGAGTTCATCTACCTGATGACGGGAGAGGTGAGGAGGATTCTGGGAATTTCACATGGACATCATTTGTCTACCAACCGGAAAAAGTGTCTCTTAGATATAAATTCTTCTCAGTATATATGAGATCTAATATCTCAGAGCGCTTGTGATGACATCACTGGATCTGAAATGAGGTACACAATGTAGTAGAAAGGTTTTATTTATTAATTTCATTATCATTTGGGGGGGGGGGGCAGGGAAAACAATATATACGCAGGTTAAACTTGAGCTTTAAAAGCACCAGGGCCCCCTTCATTTTGTCTTCTCCCATTGACTCCAATGTGTTTATAAAATGTGTGAAATTTTACCAAAATGTCCTCATCTCTAATTTAAATTAAGTCCAGTGCTAGTTGTTATAGTGACTTATCTGTAGCTCTTTTATTACACAGGAATGCACAATGGTGAAGAAGACATCTGGTGATCATGTGACATTCAGCAGCCATTCCCATGTCTCAGAAGATTGGAGCAGGAGCCAGAGAACCGCCATGGATCCCCCACCTCAATTCCTGATACCAGAGAGAAACAACGACAAGAAGATTCTGGAGGTCATCAACAAGATCACAGAGCTTCTGACGGGAGAGGAGAGCGGTTCCGGGAATTCTGGGACATCATCCAGGATCAGAAGCGTTATGTCTGGATGGTGACTGTATCATTGTGTGTTGTCAGGTTCCTATCAGGTTTCAGGATGTCACAGTCTATTTCTCCTCGGAGGAGTGGGAGTATATGGAGGGACACAAAAACATCATGATGGAGAACCAGCTGCCTGTCACTCCACCAGGTAAGAGGAGGTCATGTTTTTAGAAGCAATTCCATGTAGTCACCATCCACATGAGGCACTTCAGAGAGACATAAATGAATACAGTTATCCGCAAATGTCTACCGTTTTGAGCTACAGCCACCATGTTGGGGAAGCCAATGTCTTGGCTGGTTGTTGGTCTGTCTGGAGGGGAGGGTTGGAGCACAGCGATCAGTGCCTTCAAAGTGAATGCAATTCACATCAGAACAAGATGTGTGCCTTACGTACCAGGGAGTACCTTATCATGCGCTTTAAAAACATTTTTTATTGACTATTCCACAGAAAACACGGCCTTAATACAAAAAAGTTGACGTGTTTCAGCCTCAATCATAACAGTATGACTAAGGCCAATTGAGGCCTGAAATGCATCAACTTCTATGTGTTAAGGCCATGTTTTCTGTGGAATAGTCATAAAATTTTTTTTTAAAGATCATTATATGGAGCTGTGGATCATCTATTTGGATTTGACTATTGCAGTTGTGCAGGTGTGGATCATGCACCTGTTTGCTTGAGGTATTTCATTCATCTACAGGGTTGCAGCAGCTTATCTTATGAAGTTATACTATACCAGGGAGTAGACTCTGAAGTAACTAACCATGTCCATGTACTACTATGTAAAATCCTGTAATTTTACTTCATTTACATTATTACACTTGAACCATTGGTCATCCACCTGAGCTATTGACCTCCTACCTGAACCACTGAGCTGCTACCGAAACCATTGACTCTCTACATGAACCAATGACCTTCCACTTGAACCATTGACCTTCCCCCTGAACCATTGACCCTCTACCTGAACCATTGACCATCCACCTAAACCATTGACCCTCTACCTGAACCACTAGCCATCCACCTGAACCATTGACCTTCTACATGAACCATTGACCTTTTACCCGAACCATTGACCCTCTACTTGAACCATTGACCTTCCACATGAACCATTGACCCTCCCCATGAATCATTGATCCTCTACCTGAACCATTGGCCATCAACCTGAACCATTGACCCTCTACCTGAACCGTTGACCCTCTACCTGAGCCATTGACCTTCCACATGAACCATTGACCCTCCCCATGAATCATTGACCCTCTACCTGAACCATTGGCCATCAACCTGAACCATTGACCCTCTACCTGAACCGCTGACCCTCTACCTGAGCCATTGACCTTCCACCAGAACTACTGGCTATCCACCTTCACCACTAGCCATCCACTTGAACCATTGACCTTCCACCTGAACCATTGGCTATCCACCTTAACTCATGTAGACTGGCAGTCACCACACATAACCCCTCTGAATGCAAAACTCACCTATATCCATCCAGACTGACTGCCCACATCACCTGCCATGTTTATAGTCACTATACATTATGTGACTGGGGGAATAGAAGGACTGTTATGACATCTATACACAATGGTGATCAGTGGGAAGAAGGTTCCTTACATTGGTGATCAGTGGGAAGAATGTTCCTTACATTGGTGATCAGTGAGAAGAATGTTCCTTACATTGGTGATCAGTGAGAAGAATGCTCCTTACATTGGTGATCAGTGAGAAGAATGTTCCTTACATTGGTGATCAGTGAGAAGAATGTTCCTTACATTGGTGATCAGTGAGAAGAATGTTCCTTACATTGGTGATCAGTGAGAAGAATGTTCCTTACATTGGTGATCAGTGAGAAGACTGTTCCTTACATTGGTGGTCAGTGAGAAGAATGTTCCTTACATTGGTGGTCAGTGAGAAGAATGTTCCTTACATTGGTGATCAGTGAGAAGAATGTTCCTTACATTGGTGATCAGTGAGAAGAATGTTCCTTACATTGGTGATCAGTGGGAAGAATGTTCCTTACATTGGTGATCAGTGGGAAGAATGTTCCTTACATTGGTGGTCAGTGAGAAGAATGCTCCTTACATTGGTGATCAGTGAGAAGAATGTTCCTTACATTGGTGATCAGTGGGAAGAATGTTCCTTACATTGGTGATCAGTGAGAAGAATGTTCCTTACATTGGTGATCAGTGGGAAGAATGTTCCTTACATTGGTGATCAGTGAGAAGAATGTTCCTTACATTGGTGATCAGTGGGAAGAATGTTCCTTACATTGGTGGTCAGTGAGAAGAATGCTCCTTACATTGGTGATCAGTGAGAAGAATGTTCCTTACATTGGTGATCAGTGGGAAGAACGTTCCTTACATTGGTGATCAGTGAGAAGAACGTTCCTTACATTGGTGATCAGTGGGAAGAATGTTCCTTACATTGGTGATCAGTGGGAAGAATGTCCCTTACATTGGTGATCAGTGAGAAGAATGTTCCTTACATTGGTGATCAGTGAGAAGAATATTCCTTACATTGGTGATCAGCGAGGAGAATGTTCCTTACATTGGTGATCAGTGAGAAGAATGCTCCTTACATTGGTGATCAGTGAGAAGAATGTTCCTTACATTGGTGATCAGTGAGAAGAATGTTCCTTACATTGGTGGTCAGTGAGAAGAATGTTCCTTACATTGGTGATCAGTGAGAAGAATGTTCCTTACATTGGTGATCAGTGGGAAGAATGTTCCTTACATTGGTGATCAGTGAGAAGAATGTTCCTTACATTGGTGATCAGTGAGAAGAATATTCCTTACATTGGTGATCAGTGAGAAGAATGTTCCTTACATTGGTGATCAGTGGGAAGAATGCTCCTTACATTGGTGATCAGTGAGAAGAATGCTCCTTACATTGGTGATCAGTGAGAAGAATGTTCCTTACATTGGTGATCAGTGAGAAGAATGTTCCTTACATTGGTGATCAGTGAGAAGAATGTTCCTTACATTGGTGATCAGTGAGAAGAATGTTCCTTACATTGGTGATCAGTGGGAAGAATGTTCCTTACATTGGTGATCAGTGAGAAGAATGTTCCTTACATTGGTGATCAGTGGGAAGAATGTTCCTTACATTGGTGATCAGTGAGAAGAATGTTCCTTACATTGGTGATCAGTGAGAAGAATGTTCCTTACATTGGTGATCAGTGAGAAGAATGTCCTTCATACAGATGGCTAAAAAGATAATTGATGCCATGCTGATTGCTCTGCCAGGGGGTGTTGGCACTGGAATTATACAGCCACCATGAAATGGGAGGTCAATCAGCCACAGCTCAAGGAACCTATTGAGGAACCCAAGTTAACAATGGCTTTTCTAAAGAAATCACTTTAAAATATCATTTACATACACCTTAAATCCCCCATTTCTTCTGTCCTGCAGATGGACGACACAACAACAATAACATTATGGAAATTCCTATTGACTTTCCTGATATAGAAGATGATGACATCTCATCTAATTCTTCAGGGAAACAATCTATCAACTCAGATCTCCATCCAGAACATCACTGTGAAGATCTGTCATCTCCTCCTTCCACCCATCCCGACATCCTCCTGCCGCCAATCAGAAAGTTAGTACAGGAGGAGAGACGCTCCCATGTTCTGAGCACAGTGAGTGTCTTATGGAGAGGACTGAATCCGTTTTATCCCAGAACAGTAAAACGGGGGAGAAGCTGTATTCCTGTCCCGAGTGCGGAAAGTGTTTTCCTTACAATTCACACCTTCTCAGACACGAGAGCGCTCACATGAGGAAAAGGGCCGTATTCCTGCTGGGCATGCGGGAAATGTATTTTTATACAAATCAGCTCTCATTATCCACGAAATGATTCACACGGGGGGGGGGGGAGAGAAGCCATACTCGTGTTCCCAGTGCCAGAAACGGTTTAACCGCAAAACATCTCTCAGCAGACAGCAGATCACACACACGGGGGGGACAAGTCCTATTCCTGTTCTGTGTGCGGCACATGCTTTTCCTCATCTTCTAAAGCACGACCGAGTTCACACTGGGGAGAGGTCTTTTACCTGTGCAGGGTGCGGAGAACGTTTCTTCCAGGAATCTGATCAGAAGCAGATAAGTATGACATATTTGTTATTTTTATTTAAAAAAAAAAAAATCAAACCTTTACAACCCCTTTAATGTCAAATATTCAGAATACACACACAATTACATATTAAGAGAGACCAAATGTGATGTAGACATCTTTTATGTCTTGCTCAGGAGATCTAACATGTTTTATTAGTCTACTGGACCATGTAATATGGATTGCTGGGGCTTTGGTATTAAAAAAAAAACACAAAAAAGAAGAGAGCGCACTGCCCTAATGCAGTAGTAAGCCTTTAACCTCCCTGGCGGGATGATTATTTTGGATTTTAGGTGCTGAAAGCGGTACAATTATTTTGCATGGAAATTTGGCGTTTTATATTGTAGGCCTGTAATTCTTAGCAATAACACACTTATATCTGTCCAAACAAGAGTCTAGTAGATATCCCGGGTATAATGAAGTTTAAAACACAAAAACATAAATTATAATATAATAAATAAATATAAATAATTAAAAAAAATAATAAAATAATAATAATAATAAAATAAATTTCCCCACGATTCACTATCGCTCAATTCTGCAAGTGTTCTAATTTACTATCGCTGTTTTCTAGCTGGTCTAAAGCCACTTTTGACGTAAAGGGACACTTTTTGGTTGCTATGGACAATCTCCAGTTTCCAGGCAGAAAGAACAGTATATATAATATAAAACTGCATGCAGGGCATGGGCCAAAGCACTGGGGACAAAAGGGATGTGAAATAATTTCATACAGTACTGTAATCTGTAAGATTACAGTACTGTATGTGTTATGATTTTTACATTTTTTTGAATTTGCCGCCAGGCTCCGCCCCCGTGCGTCACGCCACTCGCAGGGAACGGAGCCTGGCACAGAGAGGGTTCGGAGGAGATAGAGCCCACGGACATTGCAGGGGACATCGCAGGATCCTGGGGACCAGGGTTGTAACACCGCACCAGGATCCTGCAATGTAATCCCGAGTGTGGCTCAGGGGTTACCACTAATGGTGCTGAAATTTAACCCTGAGCCACGCTCGGGAATACCGTCAGGGAGGTTAATAAAAAAACCATGAAAAAAACAATTGCACTTGCAATGAAAAGCCTTTGTGCCACACATATAAGAAAAAAAAAAAGCGATGCAAGGATCCTCTGGTCTGTGTGAAGATGGAGCAGCTCAGTCCTCCTTGTGGATGTCCTGCCAATCTGTAATCGGAGCGCCAAACACACAAGGATCACTGGCTCAGGCCAGGAGCGGACACTGTCCCGGCGGCTTGTCAGCTGGAAGAGCACCCCACTCCTGGTGACATTTTATTTAGTGCAATTGCTAGTATTTACTATTGGCTTATCCAAAAAAAAAAAAAAAATAGGCTCGGGATGTGTATTGCTACACTAGACAGTTTGACGACCATTATTCATTGAGTCCCTCAAAAGTCTTTTGCAGACTCTGCTAGAGGAGGTTTTTATTCCATCTTCACTGCCTGTGTCCTGTCAAAGGGCCTTCAAAGTGTTCTGTGGCTTATCAACCGTGTTCGCCTTCCTTGGCTGCCAACCACAGACACAAGAACAAAATATGACCACTTTTATTACCAACTTGTGAAATTTAAAGAGATAAAGAGGAGTTCCACCCAGGGGGTCCATTAAAAAAAAAAAAATTAAAAGTCAGCAGCTACAAATACTGCAGCTCCTGACTTTTAATTGGACCCGCTCGTCCCCCCCCTTCGCTCGTCGGCGCCGGCATTTCAACTGTGGGCGCCGGGCTGTGGCTTCACAGCCTGGCACCCACTGCGCATGCGCGAGTGGCGCCGCGCGCCGTGATTGGCCGCTCAATCACCTGGGACCTGTAATGGGCTCCAGATGATTGACGGGAGGGAGCAGAGCGGAGCCCTTCCTGTGCCGAGGAGGAAGTGATGTCACCAGCCCAG
The DNA here is from genome assembly GCA_037952925.1 of Lithobates clamitans. Taxonomy (NCBI): domain Eukaryota; kingdom Metazoa; phylum Chordata; class Amphibia; order Anura; family Ranidae; genus Lithobates; species Lithobates clamitans. Next base: position 652,768 of record JBBGZY010001107.1, read on the forward strand.
GCAAAGGAAAAGAGGCAGACTACGAGGGACCACCTAGCAACAGGCATTTAGAGGTAAGTAAAAAAAAATAAAAAATATCCAAATGTTTTTTTGTTTTGTTTTTTAGAATTCTTCAGGTATTTTTGTTTTTTGGGTGGACCCCACTTTAGGTTAGCATCGTGTTCATTATAACCTCCCCATTCTACACACACAGGGGGTTTGTCAGAGTGTGGACAAGTACAAAGGGAAGTCTGTATTTCACCCGATCCCCCCCATCGTGTTGGTCTTGTATGCTGATCTCCCCAGAGTAGGGAACTCAGGCTCACCCTATGAAGACGGATGAACTGAAGGCAAGGTATTGGGACAGGTAGATGCACAGTTGGGAACAGGCAGGAGGTTGGGACTGGGGGCAGACAGATTTAAAGTAATTGTAAAGTCTTGTTTTTAAAAAAACAAAACAAAAAAAAAACAAACATGTTGTACTTACCTTCTCTGTGCGGTTGGTTTTGCACAGAGCAGCTCAGTCCTCCTCTTCTCGGGTCCCTCTTTGCTGCTCCTGGCCCCTCCCTCCTATCGAGTGCCCCCCTCAGCCAGCAGCTTTCTATGGGGGCCACCCAAGCCAAATCAGAGCTCTGTGTATCCATTCAGACACGGAGCCCCCGACCTGGCCCCCCGCCCCCTTTCTACCCTGATTGGCTGACTGACTTTGAATGACAGCCGTGGGAGCCAATGGCGCTGCTGCTGTGTCTCAGCCAATCAGGAGGAGTGTCCCTGATGGCTTAGACATTAGTGGACCTCACTGGAGAGAGAAGTGGCTCACGTAAGTAATTAGGGGGGGGGTGCGCGGGCGGCTGCTACACAGAAGGTTTTTTTTATCTTAATGCATAGAATGCATTAAGATAAAATACCTTCTGCCTTTACAACTCCTTTAATCGGGTGGTGCAAACAAAGCAGGACCATAACCAAGAGATCAGTTCATCAGAGCAACAGCACTCCCTGGAACTCCGGGACCTGGAAGTGGGAACTGGGATGTGGAAAACAGGGACCTGGAAGCAGGAACTGGACACACAAAAGAAGAACAGGGACCTGGAAGCAGGAACTGGACACACAAAAGAAGAACAGGGACCTGGAAGCAGGAACTGGACACACAAAAGAAGAACAGGGACCTGGAAGCAGGAACTGGACACACAAAAGAAGAACAGGGACCTGGAAGCAGGAACGAGATACACAAAAGAAGAACAGGGACCTGGAAGCAGGAACTGGACACACAAAAGAAGAACAGGGACCTGGAAGCAGGAACGAGATACACAAAAGAAGAACAGGGGCCTGGAAGCAGGAACTGGACACACAAAAGAAGAACAGGAACCTGGAAGCAGGAACTGGACACACAAAAGAACAGGGACCTGGAAGCAGGAACTGGACACACAAAAGAAGAACAGGGACCTGGAAGCAGGAACTGGACACACAAAAGAAGAACAGGGACCTGGAAGCAGGAACGAGATACACAAAAGAAGAACAGGGGCCTGGAAGCAGGAACTGGACACACAAAAGAAGAACAGGGACCTGGAAGCAGGAACGAGATACACAAAAGAAGAACAGGGACATGGAAGCAGGAACTGGACACACAAAAGAAGAACAGGGACCTGGAAGCAGGAACTGGACACACAAAAGAAGAACAGGGACCTGGAAGCAGGAACTGGACACACAAAAGAAGAACAGGGACCTGGAAGCAGGAACTGGACACACAAAAGAAGAACAGGGACCTGGAAGCAGGAACGAGATACACAAAAGAAGAACAGGGACCTGGAAGCAGGAACTGGACACACAAAAGAAGAACAGGGACCTGGAAGCAGGAACTGGACACACAAAAGAAGAACAGGGACCTGGAAGCAGGAACGAGATACACAAAAGAAGAACAGGGGCCTGGAAGCAGGAACTGGACACACAAAAGAAGAACAGGGACCTGGAAGCAGGAACTGGACACACAAAAGAAGAACAGGGACCTGGAAGCAGGAACTGGACACACAAAAGAAGAACAGGGACCTGGAAGCAGGAACTGGACACACAAAAGAAGAACAGGGACCTGGAAGCAGGAACGAGATACACAAAAGAAGAACAGGGACCTGGAAGCAGGAACTGGACACACAAAAGAAGAACAGGGACCTGGAAGCAGGAACTGGACACACAAAAGAAGAACAGGGACCTGGAAGCAGGAACTGGACACACAAAAGAAGAACAGGGACCTGGAAGCAGGAACTGGACACACAAAAGAAGAACAGGGACCTGGAAGCAGGAACGAGATACACAAAAGAAGAACAGGGGCCTGGAAGCAGGAACTGGACACACAAAAGAAGAACAGGAACCTGGAAGCAGGAACTGGACACACAAAAGAAGAACAGGAACCTGGAAGCAGGAACTGGACACACAAAAGAACAGGGACCTGGAAGCAGGAACTGGACACACAAAAGAAGAACAGGGACCTGGAAGCAGGAACTGGACACACAAAAGAAGAACAGGGACCTGGAAGCAGGAACGAGATACACAAAAGAAGAACAGGGGCCTGGAAGCAGGAACTGGACACACAAAAGAAGAACAGGGACCTGGAAGCAGGAACGAGATACACAAAAGAAGAACAGGGACCTGGAAGCAGGAACTGGACACACAAAAGAAGAACAGGGACCTGGAAGCAGGAACTGGACACACAAAAGAAGAACAGGGACCTGGAAGCAGGAACTGGACACGCAATCAACACCGGGGCCCAGAAACACTAGGAACCTGTTTTGCGCAGGCATCTAACTAAAGCAGAGGACTCCCTCATGTGTTATTTAGGGAAGTGGTTCTCCAAGTCAGTCCTCAAGTACCTCCAACAGGCCATGTTTGCAGGTTTTCCTTTATCTTGCACAGGTGCCTTAAATCAGAGTCAATGGCATTTGGTATTTTGGACAGCTATTTTATCTTAGAGAAATTCCCAAAACATGGCCTGGTGGTGGTGGTGGTGGTGGTGGGGGGGGTACTTGAGGACTGAGGTTGAGAACCATTGATTTAGCATACCTCCCAACTGTCCCTGATTTCAAGGAACTGTCATTGATTTGGAGCAATTTCCCTCTGTCCCTCATTCCTCCTCATTTGTCCCTCATTCCTCCTCATTTGTCCCTCATTTTGCTCTGATCTCTATAGTTGTATATAAAATGCACTTTTTATCTTTCAACAAGTGTTTCCCAGCGCTAAACATTTCATCCAAATTCTAAATTGCTGCATTTGTACATTTTAAAAGCCAATATAAAGGAATAGTCGTGGTAAAAAAAAAGCACTTGTGGATTTAATTAACCTTTTTTTTGGGTTAATTCTCCTTTAAGGGGGTGTGGCAGGGGGCGTGTCCTATGCCTACATACTTTTGCTAGTAGGTGTCCCTTATTCCCATCTCAAAATGTTGGGAGGTATGCAGTTTGACATAAAAAATTGCAATGACCACCATTTTATTCTCTTAGGCCTCTGCTAAAAAAATATATATATATATATATATATAATGTTTGGGGGTTCTAAGTAATTTTCTAGCATGAAATACAAGTTTTTTTTCCTTGTAAACAAAGAATGTCAGAAAAGAGTCCCGGTCGAAGCGAGTGTAGACGAGCCCCGAGGCTCCTCCTGAACGTTCCTCCAGCTGAGACCGCGTCCCCGAGTTCCTGATCTCAGATCTGTCGGTAAACTCCGCATGATGCAAGTGTTGAGCCATATGTACTACGGCACCCCTGGGATCACCTCCCCCACCACACCGCTGCAGAGTTTTTGTTTTTAACTGCATTTCAAAGATGGATGTCACCTCCACCCATCTACAGTCATATATGTCAGGGAAAAAAAAAATTAAATAAAAAAAGAATAAACACTTTTTTATTTTATCTATTTAGGGTGTTGGGTTTACCATTTACTTACTTATAGCAATATCAAACTTAAATTAAAAAAAGAAAAATCTGAATAACATTTTTTTAATATATTTTTATCTTTTTTTGGATTTTTTTAAATGTTGTTTTATTTTTATTTTTTTTTCATTTTAATGCTACCTTGATATAAGAAAAATGCTTACCCCCAACATCCTAAATAAATAAAAAAAGAGAAGTCAGGGCTCATTCACAGCAGGTGCACCGATCATCAAGGAGGGACCTCCAGACCTCCAATCGCTGGAGAAGGACGCACCCGGAGGCAAAGCGTGCCACAGTGTGCATGTACGGTGGGCATACTTCCACATTATGGCAGATGCAAATAAGTCAAATAAATTTTTCCGTCACTGGTTACAGTTCCGCCCCCCCAATCAATATCCTAATGGTTTTTTTTTAACCACTTGAGCTCTGTAAGGTTTTACCCCCTCCATGACCAGGCCATTTCTTGCTATTTTAACTGACAATTGCAGTCATGTAGCCATATTAAATTGATATCATTTTTTTCGCACAAATGATGCATGATTTTTGGTCATATTTTATCACCACTGCATTTTTTATTATATAAACCAAAAAAAAAAAAAAAAAAGAAAATTAAAAAATAAATAAATAAAAAAGAAGAAGAAAGAAAAGAAAATTTTGAAAAAAAAAAAAAACCAAAAAACATTTTTGCTATCTGCTATAAAATATATCTAAAAAATTTTAATTACCGTATTCATAAATTTTTGCCAAATGTATTCTGCTACCTGTCTTAGGTAAAAAAAAAAAAAAAAAAAATCCCAATAAGTGTATATTGTTTGGTTTGCGTAAAAGTTATAGCGCCTACAAACTATGGGATGTACAGTGAGGGAAAAAGTATTTGCTCCCCCTGCTGATTTTGCACTTTTGTCCACCGACAAAGAAACGATCAGTCTATAAATTTTAAAGAGGAAGTAAACCCTGATGGGTTTTACTTCCACTTTTGCTCGCTGCAAAGCCTGCAAATGAAAAGCATAATGGGCTAGTACGCATCGCATACTAGCCCATTATGTGCCACTTACCTGCAAAAGAATCCAGCGATGTCCCCTGTGTGGGCAGCGCCCATCTTCTGGCCCCTCTTCCTTCCGGGCCGCGGACTCCGGCTCTATGATTCGCCAGAGCCGCGTGACGTCACTCCCACGCAATGCGCACGGGAGCTGCGATTAACGGCACAGGCTAGGGAAGAAACGGTACTTAGTTTCATTTCTTCCCCCGCGCATGCGCCGTTGGAATTTTCGGCGGACTACCAGTGAAATATCTCCTAAATGGCGCATGTTTAGGAGATATTTCCACTACCTCTAGGTAAGCCTTATTCTAGGTTTACCAATACCCTGTTTCCCCGAACATAAGACCTAGCGTGAGTGTCAGTGATGGCTGCAGAATAAGCCCTACCCCCCTAATAAGCCCTACCCTGTTTCCCCAAAAATAAGCCCTACCCTGAAAATAAGACCTACAAGGACTTTAACTAGGGCTTATTTGGGGGGTAGGGTTTATATTGCAGCCATCACCAACAATCACGCTAGGTCTTATTTTCGGGGAAACAGGGTAGGTAAAAGTCCAAAAAGTGGGTTTACAACCACTTTATTGGTCAGTTTATTTTACCAGTGAGAGACAGAATAACAACAAAAATATCCAGAAAAAAATCCATAAAAATTGATGTTAGTTTTATTGAGTGAAATAAGTATTTGACCCCTTTGCGGTACTTGGTGGAGAATCCCTTGTTGGCGATCACAAAGGTCAGACGTTTCTTGTAGTTGGCCTCCAGGTTTGCACACATCTCAGGAGGGGTTTTGTCCTCTTTGCAGATCCTCTCCAAGTCTTTAGGGTTTCCAGGCTGACGTTTGGTGACTCGAATCTTCAGCTCCCTCCACATATTTTCTATGGGATTAAGGTCTGGAGACTGGCTAGGCCACTCCAGGACCTTAATGTGCTTCTTCTTGAGCCACTCCTTTGTTGCCTTGGCCGTGTGTTTTGGGTCATTGTCACGCTGGAATACCCATCCACGACCCATCTTCAATGCCCCGGCTGTGGGAAGGAGGTTCTCACCCAAGATTTGGCGGTACACGGCCCCGTCCATCATCCCTTTGATGCGGGGAAGTTGTCCTGTCCCCTTAACAGAAAAACGCCCCCAAAACATAATGTTTCCACCTCCATGTATGACGGTGGGGGATGGTGTTCTTGGGGTCATAGGACCTCCATGTATGACGGTGGGGGATGGTGTTCTTGGGGTCATAGGACCTCCATGTATGACGGTGGGGGATGGTGTTCTTGGGGTTATAGGCAGCATTCCTCCTCCTCCAAACACGGCGAGTTGAGTTGATGCCAAAGAGCTGGATTTTGGTCTCCTCTGATCACAACACTTTCCCCCAGTTCTCCTCTGTATCATTCAGATGTTCATTAGTGATCTTCAGAGGGACCTGTACATGTGATTTCCTGAGCAGGGGGACCTTGCGGGGGCTGCAGGATTTCAGTCCTTCACTGTGTAGTGTGTTACCGATTGTTTTCTTGGTGACTATGGTCCCAGCTGAGATCATTGACAAGATTCTCCCGTGTAGTTCTGGGCTGATTCCTCACCGTTCTCATAATCATTGAAATTCCACAAGGTGAGATCTTCCATGGAGCCCCAGACCGAGGGAGATCGACAGTTATTTTGTGTTTCTTCTATTTGTGAATAAATCGCACCAACTGTTGTCACCCTCTCAGGCTGCTTGGCGATGGTCTTGTAGCCCATTCCAGCCTTGTGTAGGTCTACAATCTTGTCCCCGACATCCTTGGACAGCTCTTTGGTCTTGGGCCATGGTGGAGAGATTGGAATCTAATTGCTTCTGAGGACAGATGTCTTCTATACAGGTAACAAGCTGAGATTAGGAGCACTCCCTTTAAGAGAGTGCTCCTAATCTCAGCTTCTTGCCTGTATAGAAGACACCTGGGAGCCAGAAATCTTGCTGATTGATAGGGGATCAAATACTTATTTCACTCATTAAAATGCAAATCAATTTATAACTTTTTTCAAATGTGTTTTTCCGGATATTTTTGTTGTTATTCCGTCTCTCACTGTTATAATAAACCGACCATTATAATTATAGACTGATCGTTTCTTTGTCAGTGGGGCAAACGTACAAAATCAGCAGCCGATCCTTTTTTCCCCTCGCTGTAAATTGCATGCAGAGGATTTCGTTTCTCTTTCTTCTACAGGAGCCGAGTTCGGAATTTTAGAAAGCTGTAATTCCGCCAGTCACGTATTCAGTAATTACCGTCACGTACCGGCTGATCAGTAAACAGCAGGCGGAGCAAATATTTTTATAAATACGCGGGAAAACGTACAAAATCAGCAGGGGATCAAATATTTTTTTCCCCTCACTGTATACTGGAATTTTGTATCTATTAATTTTTTCTATATTACTAATGGCGACAAGACTGCGATAGTGCGGCGGACAATATGACACTAACTGACTAACACTGACATCAGCAGTGACACTAATACATTGATCAGTGCTACTAATATACACCGTCACTGACACTGGCTGGGAAGGGCGATCAAAGGGTTAACTGTGTGCCTAACAATGTGTAACATTGTTCTGATTTTTTACTAAAAATCTATTTGTTCCTTCTCCCTGCCGTGCAGGGAGAAGAAACAAAGAGATCGTTCCCTCTGTACAGAGCCCTATGTTTGTCAGCACAGGGCTCTGGGATGTGATTGGACACAGCTGATTAGCAGGTACAGGCCATGAATCATTGGCTGGGACCTGCTGACAAAATTCCCCCAAAGTCGGTGGTGGTGGTGGTGGGGGGATTAGGGTGATGGAGGGGGTGGTGGGGGGGGGGGATTGGGGTGATGGGGGTGGGGCAGTGTCCTCTGTACAGCACTGCAGTATATGTCAGAGCTATATAAATGTATTATAATAATAGTGTGTGACTGGGGGGGGGACATTAAAGTGTAAGCTCCTCTGGTACAGAGACTGATGTGATTGGCTCAGTGTTCTCTGTACAGCGCCACAGTATATGTCAGAGCTATATAAATGTATAACAATAGTATGTGACTATGGGGGACATTAGAGTGTCAGCTCCTCTGGTACAGGAGAATGATCAATACTGTCTGTAAAGTGATGAGGAATATGACAACATAATATACATAAAAAAGATAATTTATTGGTATTTTTATATTATTTTTTTTAACATTATAGAAAATACTGCAGACACAAGAACTTCAAAAACTTTCTGTCTGTCGACATCCATGGCAACCAATCGGCTTCTTTCATTTTTCAAACACTGTACGGAACAATAAAAAAGGATTCCCCTACATTGGTGACTGAGGGGGTGGGGCAGTTTTCCAGGTTGCAGTCCTGCAGCTCCCCCCTCCCAGCAGTGTCGAGGGTTCCGTTTCCTGAGCATTGAGCGTTCTCCATCCCCAGACCTCACTTCATACACACAATGATGTTCGGGTCGCTGTCCAGCCTCTCGTCTAACTCCCGATAGCTCATCCCTGCAGGAGAAAACGCTTTCATTACATTTCTGTAGTGCTTTATCTGCTGTTGGGGGCGCCATCCTGGGGGGGGGGGCGCTCTGTAGAGGATCATTCTGGGGCCAATTTAGATAGGAGGAGACAATTACCCTACCAGCATGTCTTTAGAGTGTATGAGGGAACCCGGAGTACCCGGAGGAAACGGACACAAGCACAGAAAGAACAATGCAAACTCCAGGTGGATATTGTCCTGACCAGGACTTGATCTGAGGATTTTACCTCCACGGCTGGATGCAATAGGGCGGTGGCAACTAGAGTGTGTGCAAATCTGACACCCCTGAATGTGTGGGTCCCCCCCACGTGCCCTCTCACCATGTTCTCCAGGCTCCGTACATCCAGTGTGGTGGGTGCGGCCAGGTAGAGGAGAGGGAGATCAATGAACGTTCATTCGCTGATCTCCTCTTCCTAACAAAGATCCAGAAGCCATGTGTAAAACGTCACTTCTGGATCCCCGGTGACACCTTCCCCAGTGGCAATCTGACCTCTACTGGCAGACAGGGGAGATATTGTTATTTTTTTTTTTTGTCTTTTAGACCCCCTGATGTCTCAATAAAAAAAAAAAAAAAAAAAAACAATGTATCTCATAAGAGACTTTTTATCTTTTTGTAATGAAGGCCGGGAAAGAAGCTAATTGAGAGCGATCTGTGCTCCATTAGCATCATTGGAGAGCAGTTGAGACACCGGGGGGGTCATTTAGACCCCTGATGTCTCATTAACCACCTCAATACTGGGCACTTTCACCCCCTTACTGCCCAGGACATTTTTCAGCTTTCAGCACTCTCACACTTTGAATGACAATTGCGCGGTCATGCTACACTGTACCCAAATGATATTTTTGTCATTTTCTTCACACAAATAGGGCTTTCTTTTGGTGGTATTTAATCACTGCCCCCAGTTTTACCCCCCCCCACCTATATGTGCGCCATGCAGAATGTCCCCCCCCCCAGAGTACCTGTCTTGCAGCAGATCTCATCGTATGTGTGGCTCCCGGTGTACAGGCGGGCGGGGGGGCTCCTCTCATCACGGGACACTTTTACCGGATATTTCTGGAGTCTTCTGATCAGGTTCTTCATCAGACCGAACTGGATGAGTTTTCTGAGCACACAGGAGGACAGAGTGATAATAAACGGGACAATCCTCAACTCTGAGCTCTACAGGTCTGAAATCTGATCCACATTTAAAGAAAAAAAAAAAAAGTCGATGTACAATGCTGTCCTGGACACACATGTTATACGGTTGGCCATGTCAGGTTCCTCCCTATACCAAGACCGTAACCTCGGCCCAAACTCCAATGATGTCACTATTTTGTAAAAAAGCTTTATTCAAACACAACCAGCTTACAGCCTGTCCCCGCCTGAGAACCCCCCCTCTGACACGTTTTACCCTACTGTAGAAATTAGAATTAAGCCCATTGGGGTGAAATGTACCAGAGAGGGGCAGTTCTCAGTCATAGACATGCTGTACTCCAAGGGGTCTCCAAAATTTCTGAACAAAGGGCCAGATTATTGTCCTTCAGACTTTATGGGTGGCCAAACTGGCCAGTGTGAGTACCAAATGCCCTGGTGTCAATGGGCGTAAAGCATGCCCCATCATTAGTACTAGTGGGAGGAATAGTGCCCATTGTTGGCATTAGGGGGAAAAAAATAGTGCCCTATTATTGGTATTATTGGGAAGAATAGTGCCTCATCATTGGTGTTATTGGGAGGAATAGTGCCCCATCATTGGTGTTATTGGGAGGAATAGTGCCCCATCATTGGTGTTATTGGGAGGAATAGTGCCCCATCATTGTTGTTATTGGGAGGAATAGTGCCCCATAATTGGTGTTATTGGGAAGAATAGTGCCCCATAACTGGTGTCAGTGGGAGGAATAGTGCCCCATCATTGGTGTTATTGGGAAGAATAGTGCCCCATCATTGGTGTTATTGGGAAGAATAGTGCCCCATAACTGGTGTCAGTGGGAGGAATAGTGCCCCATCATTGATGTCAGTGGGAGGAATAGTGCCCCATCATTGATGTTATTAGCAGGAATAGTGCCCTATAATTGGTGGTCTTGGGAGAAATAGTGCCCTATTATTGGTGTTCCTGGGAGGAATAGTGCCCCATCATTGATGTTATTAGCAGGGATAGTGCCCTATAATTGGTGTTCTTGGGAGGAATGGCATCCTATCATTGGTGTCAGTTGGAAAAATCGTACCCCATTTTTGGGGTCAGTGAAAAGAATAATGCTTTATTGTTGGTATCAGTGACAGGAAATATTGTACCATTGTTGGTGTAGAAGGAATAATGCCTTGTATCAGTGGGAGGAATAGTGTCCCAAGAGCCTGATAAAGGCAAACAAAGGGCCACGTCCGGGCCCTGGGATGCAGTTTGGAGAACACTGCTGTATGCTATCTGTGGTTAAATAAAGTTTTTAGAAAGTAGTGACGTCAGTGGCGTGCGAGCCGGGGTCTGTTCCAATCTTCTAATATGGCTCCACTTTCTGTGCTCCAAGAAGGACCTGATACACTTTCTTCCTCTGATGACGAGACACTGGAAGTCCACCTCTGCCCCAGCCATGAAGGAATGGAGTGCTGAACTGGCTCATCCACAACTGATGGCACAACACCATGACAGCTACTCTGAATACACTGCCACCCGGACCATCTTGGGTTCATCGCACTTTCCTTAGACACATCGAAGATGATAGTGAGAGGGTGTGCTCCCCTAGCCCAACAGCATCCTCCTCTACCTTCTTTTTTCTTTGTCTTATTCCTGCTTTCCACAGTCCTTGTTTGTACCTCGACTACAATGACTCAGATCAGAGGGTACTGAATTAAAATTCACAGGTCTGGTCACTAGTTAGATGGCATGAACCACCGACAAACAAGAGCCAGTCAAGTGAATAGGGTTGTGCCATAAATTACATTGCCAATGCGTGCACGGCCCTTGCACGGGTGTATGCCGTAGCACTCCCATGTGAACAAGACCCAAGTCTGTCACAGCAAATCCACGCATGGCAAGAAATGGCATGCACTCATTGGCTGAGCTGGGGAGACTCCAAGGGTCTATCACCCAGTCAACAGTGTATTAAAGGCCCTGAAGAAGCACAGAAGAAATAATCTGCCCTGTAAAAATGGGAACAATGGTCCCAGGAGGGAGCTTAGGTCCTTACACCTTGACATTAGACTAAAAAAACAAAAAACAAAAAAAAAAAAAAAAAAAAAAAAACAACAACACTGAGCTGCCCTTAGCAGATGGGGGTTTGGCCTCTGGGCTGTTTTTCTTGTGCCTACTCTGGCAGGTGGCTTTATAACCCAACAGTCAAGATCTTTATGACCTCCGCTGTGTCCCTCAATGAACAGAAGAGAAAGATAATCTTATGGTATATAGGGAGTCTGAGAAGAAATATACAACACACACACAAATGATACATTAGACATAAAGGGGAACTGACCGCTCATCCACTTTCTGCAGCTGCAGCGTATGCCGGGCGATGAGGTCGCGCACAGTAGTACCGGGACTGAGACCGCAGTATAACTGGAAGACGTCACGGAGACTCGGCCGCTTCAGACCTACAGAGAGGACAAGTACAGGATTTGTAGGGTTTGCCAGCTGAGAAACCTATTAAGGGCAAAATACTGATTAGACCTCTGGGCTACACCGACCACATCCAGAGGTCTTAGGCTGCATTCACACCAGAGCGTAGCGTCTTTGAGTGTTTTTTCTGCACGTTTTTTGGCGCATTTCTATACAGCATTTTTAAGCTTCGGCTTTTTTTTTTTTTTAAGCCAATAGAGAAAACTATCATCTGTTGCATCATTCGTTGCAAGGTTTTTTAGCTATTAATATTTTTTTGTTAGGGTAAGCGGTTAAAGTTAAGGTTAGGGTTAGGATTAGAGGTTAGAGTTATTTTAAAAAAAAAAAAATTGTTAGGGTGTTACTTATACTCATACTAATGATAATAAATAAATGTAAACATAACACAAACAAATAAAAATAATCATAAATAAATAAAAAAATACAATAAATTAATACTATGTAATAAATAAATAACCCCTAACCCTTAAAAGAAACACCCTAACCCAAAAAAAACTATAACTATAATAATAATAAATTACTCGTTTTAATTTTTTTGTTCGGGTTTGGGTGTTTATTATTATTATTATTATTACACAGGACATGTATATATTGCCAGCAGTTCACACAGCACTTTACAATATAATGGGAGACTGTGTGTTACAATACAAGAGGCTCAGGAGAGCCAGGCTCACAGGAGCTCACAATCTAAATGGGGGGAGGGGGGCACAAGTGATAAAAAAGGAAATAACTGAGGGGATGAGTTGACGGAGGAAGTAAAAGTTCAGTTGTTGGGTGCAGGAGGGATAGGATTCCCTTAAAGGAGAAGTCCAGCCTAAGGGGAGGAGGACACTGACTGGAGTCCAGAAAAGGGATTGGCAGAGAGGGGAGGCGGCCAATGGAGGGAATGGCAGAGGGGGGTGGAGGACACTGAGCGGAGGCCAATGGAGGGATTGGCAGAGAAGGTTGGAGGACACTGAACGGAGACCAGTGGAGGAATTGGCAGAGGGGGTTGGATTCGCAATATTTGATGCAAGAGATTAATAGAGAGTTAATTAGTACAGGGGCGTAGATAAGGGGGGGACTCAGGGGGGTCTGAACCCCCCCCAGAGAGTCCTGCCAAAATGCGAACCGTCGATGACCTAGTAGCTTGGTGGTGTTGTTGGGTAAGAGGTCGCCAACTTTGAAAATGTTACTCAAGGAAAGGCAGCAAGATGCAGATGGGAGAGTGAGCGGGTTTGAGTAGTGAAGCAAAAGACAGCTGGGCAGGGCTGACACCACTCAGCGCAGAGAAATGCTGTGCGTTTTCAGCCCACAGCAGACCGCAGGGTGCTATAGAAAGTTTTCTGTACTTGCAGGGATAAACCATGAGCAGATGTGTGTATTGCATTTTGTCTGGCCAGACATGACATCATATTTCCATATATAGATTAATAAGTGACATCACATACCCGGCTTGCTGACATAAGACACACATTCATCCTGCAGAGCCTTGTCATGGATGAGCTCCTGAACACGAGGCGTGGTGCAATATACGTTGGAATACTTAAACAAAAGAAGGAACAAAGGGACATAAATATAGTGAAAGGATGTGATCATCAGTAATACGAAACAGAAAAAATAAAAAAAAATTAAGTTTGTGCCGATCTGTTTTGATATTTGCATAACTCCTCCCCCTACTTGCTTTAGGACTGAGGGTTCTAGAGAGGAGTACTGAGGCCGGGTGCTGGGATGTTTTCAGGAAGCTATGTACAGCCAGTGTTCTGTCATAATCTCCAACCTATCAAAAACTCCAAACGCTTGTACTGCGCATGCGCGGGCACGAGAAGGACTTTCTTCTGCACGTCGGATTGCAACGTAAAAGCCGTCAACTACAGAAACTCCTCTTGGCCGCCGCACCGCGCCTGCGTGGTCTTCGTGTAACACATGAAAATCATTTCATCTAATTCTCCAACTGTTATGGCAGCAGTGCGCATGCGCGGGAACACCAACATCCCCCGTCACATCTTCTGACCATTTCACACACATAAACCAAAAGGAGATACATGGAGAGTTAAGCAAAAATACAGAGTTTTATCATATGAGATTCAAAGCAATAAACTGGGAATATAATGTACAGAGCAATGTATTTACAGAACTTTGTTCACCCTCCCCTTCAAATCCACACATTGTACTGTACGTTATCTTCCCCGTTCAGGGGATGTGAGTCCTCCCGCACAATCTGAACGCAAGATTGTCACGTAAAAGGCATCAAATAAACCAACTAATCTCACTGCCGCAGCGCGCCTGCGCGTCCTGCATATCACATACTGAAAGAATGCAATAAAATACTCCAACTGCTACGGCGGTGAGAGAGCAGTTGCTCTATTTAATGGCTTTTATGTTGCAATCCGACATTAAGAAGAAAGCCCTTCTCGTGCCCGTGCTCGCGCATGCGCAATAAGAGCGGTTGGAGTTTTTGATGGGTTGGAGATTATGACAGAACACCGGCCCCTCCACAGAAGCACAGAGACCCAGCGATGACATCACAGGGACTGAAATTAGGTAATGAAAATGGAAAAGTTTTTTTAAAGAAAAAAAACACATTTGTATGTTGAGGGGGGAATCAAGAAGGCACTATATCTATCTATCTATCAATAGATAGATAGATAGATAGATAGATAGATAGATAGATAGATAGATAGATAGATAGATAGATAGATAGATAGATAGATAGATAGATAGATAGATAGATAGATAGATAGATAGATAGATAGATAGATAGATAGATAGATAGATAGATAGATAGATAATGTGTGTATATATATAAAAACATAGAATAGAATTGCAAAAGATTCAATGTAACACAATAAAGGAAGATAAAGAATTCTTACCTGGAAAATGGACACTAATGTCACAACACCGTAATACCTGCAAACAAGGATTTAAAAAAATTGTAAAGTACAGAACATCAAAATTAAAGTATTTTATTTCCAGATCCACATTTCCTATGGATGATCCCCCCCTCCCCCCCCCCACTCACATGAGGTTCTGGATGGCGATCCGCACGAGGTTCAGCTCCACATCCGCCTCCGCCGAGATCTTCTGGATGTGACGGAACCCATCGATGTACGGGACAATCTAGACAAGGCAAATGTAAACCCCGAGGGGTGGGGTGGGGGGTAAAGAATCATTTGTAGTTCTTCATATACAACACTCAGCTTCCCCGTCCTGAGAAAGCTTCCATTTAAAGCTGAACTCTACCTTTACTCCCCCCCCCCCCCCCCCAACAACTGTAGCAAATCCTCTCCTGTGTTAAAATGGATTGCTATCAATTTCCTAAAAAAAAAAAAAAAAAGCATTTATCTCCTTATTATAAACCCTTTTAAAGCTGTCCGAAAGACTTCAATCGTCATCAATCCCCTCTCCCCAAAAAAAAAAAAAAATCCATACCAGATCCTTATCCGAGCATCCAGAAGAGGAGAAAACAATATATTTTTTTTAAAATGTTTTTCTCGTCCCCCCTTCCTGAACCATACCAGGCCACATACCCTCAACAAAACAATATATATATACAGTCCTCCCCTCTCCCCCCCCCCCAGACATAAAGACTCATTTAAAGGGACATTGCGGCTGGGCGGGAAGGACTGCTCTGTGCTTTTGCCAGCAATTCTCGGTGACAGGGTCTCTTTAAAGAGTAAGCAGCTCTGTATTCCAGGTTGGTACAATGGATCTCCCACTTACCTGCTGTGTGGTTAAATCCCATTGCGCATTGCAGAATTCTTCCTTGTCCTCTGTGAACACGGGAACATCATATTCCTGGGCAGTAGGGGGCGCTGCGCGCAGCTCGATCACCTTCAGGTGCATGGTGTTACTTTCATCTATAGGATGAGAACATACAGCCATGAACACTTACCCACGTGGCCAGTGCTGGGACACCGTCACCTAGAGCTCGGGGCGAAGGTGCCAAATTGTGCCCCCCCCCCCCCCAGATGTATAGTTGTGTCAGCAAAAATCCCCCCCCCCCCGTCAAAAAAAAATTGAGCAGTAATCAGCATGCTTACCCCCTAAGCATAAATCTCCCCTTCCTTCCAGTACAAATACGACCCCCTACTGAAATCCCCCCCCCCCCCCAAAAAAATCCTCTCCTAGCACAAAGCCTCTACCCCTCAAAATACCCCCATAACAAATACCCACCCCCCCCCAAAAAAAAAAATCGCCTCTTAGAACAAATCCCACCCATCATATTACCTTTATATCATGAACCCCCCCCCAAATCATCACATCTACCAAAATGTCCCCCTGCAGCCCCCCCAATTCACCCTGCCAACACAAATTTACTCCCCTGATCTCTTGGCGTCCCTCCCCCCACCACACATGATACCACAGTGCCCAGGGCAGCCGCCCCTCCTGCCCACCCCTTATCCCGGCCCTGCCCCCTGCACAAGACCCAGCAAATGACACCAATAATACCTATGGGCAGCGAGCACTCCCCGGTGGTGTTCAGCTCCTTCCGCAGGTAGGTCATTATGGGCACCAACCTCTGCTTGCTATCCTCATTGGAGATAAATCCAGACTCCAGCTGAAAGACATGAAAAGAGGATCGAAGGAACGGATTATTCAAGTCTGATGACCATGGACCCGATATCCCCTCTAGGTCAACTATCCAGAGAAAACATTTCATAAATAGCAACAGGGACAGAGCCGCCCAATAGGGGACAACAGGGACAGAAACGTCCAATAGGGGACAACAGGGACAGGGCCATCCAATAGGGGACAACA
This sequence comes from Lithobates clamitans, assembly GCA_037952925.1. Taxonomy (NCBI): domain Eukaryota; kingdom Metazoa; phylum Chordata; class Amphibia; order Anura; family Ranidae; genus Lithobates; species Lithobates clamitans. The sequence goes on from JBBGZY010001107.1 coordinate 669,535, forward strand.
GGGACAGAGCCGCCCAACACGGACAGAGCCACCCAATAGGGGACAACAGGGACAGAGCCGCCCAATAGGGGACAACAGGGACAGAGCCGCCCAATAGGGGACAACAGGGACAGAGCCGCCCAATAGGGGACAACAGGGACAGAGCCGCCCAATAGGGGACAACAGGGACAGAGCCGCCCAATAGGGGACAACACGGACAGAGCCGCCCAACACGGACAGAGCCGCCCAATAGGGGACAACAGGGACAGAGCCGCCCAATAGGGAACAACAGGGACAGAGCCTCGCAATAGGGGACAACAGGGACAGAGCCGCCCAACACGGACAGAGCCGCCCAATAGGGGACAACAGAGACAGAGCCGCCCAATAGGGGACAACAGGGACAGAGCCGCCCAATAGGGGACAACAGGGACAGAGCCGCCCAATAGGGGACAACAGGGACAGAGCCGCCCAATAGGAAACAACAGGGACAGAGCCGCCCAATAGGGGACAACAGGGACAGAGCCGCCCAATAGGGGACAGCAGGGACAGAGCCGCCCAATAGGGGACAACAGGGACAGAGCCGCCCAATAGGAGACAACAGGGACAGAGCCGCCCAATAGGGGACAACAGGGACAGAGCCGCCCAATAGGGGACAACAGGGACAGAGCCGCCCAATAGGGGACAGCAGGGACAGAGCCGCCCAATAGGGGACAACAGGGACAGAGCCGCCCAATAGGAGACAACAGGGACAGAGCCGCCCAATAGGGGACAACAGGGACAGAGCCGCCCAATAGGGGACAACAGGGACAGAGCCGCCCAATAGGAGACAACAGGGACAGAGCAGCCCAATAGGGGGCAACAGGGACAGAGCAGCCCAATAGGGGACAACAGGGACAGAGCCGCCCAATAGGAGACAACAGGGACAGAGCCGCCCAATAGGGGACAACAGGGACAGAGCCGCCCAATAGGGGGCAACAGGGACAGAGCCGCCCAATAGGGGGCAACAGGGACAGAGCCACCCAACACAGGCAGAGCCGCACACTAGGGGACAACAAGGACAGAGTCACAGAATAGGGAACAGGGACAGAGCTTCTTCTTTCATGCAGCGAGGTCTGACGCACATCTAAAAACGTGGCCATAGAGAGATACAAAGTAACTTTGATGTTTTGTTCCTCTGCAGTGCAGAGAGATGATCTTCCATCTGCATACCATTTAATGAGCTCCTTCTTCCCGTAACCATTATTTTCCTGACCATTTTGTTTGCGGATTTCTTTATTTTTCTGTTAGCATTTAAACTTTTGTTCGTTTTGTTTGCTCTTTTTCTGTTTTCAATTTCATATTAACCACTTCAGTACTGGACACTTTTACCCCCTTTCTGCCCAGGCCAATTTTCAGCGCTGTCACACATTGAATGTCCATTGCGCGGCATGCCGTGTAACACTGTACCCAAATAACATTTTTATCATTTATATTTTGAGAAAGTAAACATCTCTTGTAATAGGAATAGGGCATGACAGGTCCTCTTTATGGAGAGTTCTGGGGTCTACAAGACACCGAATTTCTCCTCTACCAGTCTTGCAAACTGTAAGCCGGTGAGAGCGCCCCCACCCCCACTGCCTCTTCTGAAAGTGATCCAGCAGCTAATTAGCCACTCAGATCGCTTTCATGGAAAAAGAGAATCGCCAGCTGAAAAAAAATTAAAAAGGTTTATGGATGATAGCTTTATCCATAACCTGATAAACCACTTGCAAGCCGCAAAGTGTAATAAATAAATATATATAATCGGTCTGCAAATGCAATGATGTTTTTGCTGAGTAAACAGGTACATGACGGAATTTGTTCTGCTCCATATGGGGTGTACGGGGGTGACGGGGTTAATCCAATCAATATCATTGTATTCCATGATCCAGCTTTGTATCGGCCACTTCTAACACTCACCTCAAGTGTCTTCAGGTACCCGGCCAGCTTCTTCACGATGGGCTCCAGGGCGCACGTCTTGGCCCGCGCATCGCACACAAAGCCCAGGTTGAAGAGCAGCGCATTGCGGCTATACTTCTTGTGCTCGATACACACCGGGCAGCCAATCAGCTTCTTGTCCATGGCGGTCCTGCAAAACAGAACATTGGCTAAACAAAAACACCTGTGTGAGCAGCCTCTGGCGGAAGCTGTCATTCTCTGACTGCTGGACTCCTCATGGATTAAAAGGGGAGGAGATGATAAACACGAAGTTCCAGGTTCTCAGTAATCCTGGAGACCAGGAGATCCATTTTAGAGCTCGCTGGCCCTTTAATTACAATGTATTTGGAGAGGATTCATTTAAATACATTTTAAGTAACATCTTTTCTTCCATCAGTAACTGGAGAAGTGGCGCTCGGTGTAATCAGCTATGTACTCCACATACTCACACTGTGATGAGTTTGTTCTGCAGTTCTGGTTTGGTGATGATGTACACCTGAACCGTGTCAAAGAGCTCCCGCGATATGTATTCCTCCGGTACCTGCCGAGAGAAACACAGTTCATTCATTATTTACCATAGTTTGTGTCTCTGCCCCTCCCACAATGGGGAGATTTCCTGTAGTAGTTTGTGTCTCTGCCCCTCCCACAATGGGGAGATTTCCTGCAGTAGTTTGGTTTCTGCCCCTCCCACAATAGTGATATTTCCTGCAGTAGTTTGTGTCTCTGCCCCTCCCACAATGATGAGATTTCCGGCAGTTGTTTGTGTCTCTGCCCCTCCCACAATGGTGAGTTCTCCTCCAGTAGTTTGTGTCTCTGCCCCTCCCAAATGGGGAGATTTCCTGCAGTAGTTTGTGTCTTTGCCCCTCCCACAATGGTGAGATTTCCCTGCAGTAGTTTGTGTCCCTGCCCCTCCCACAATGGGGAGATTCTGGATTCCCTGCCTTGGCACATGAGCTAGCACTCCAGCCAGTACATAGTAGAGAAGTATTAGTTCTGGAAGGATCTGACCTCATTATCCCTCCCCCGTCCTCACCTGGTAGCTGATTTTCGGGCCGAGAGTCGGGTGGAACTCGCTGAAGAATATACATTCGATGTTGCGGCTGGACATCACTGCAAGAGGAGACACAATGTTATCATTACTTTCATCATATGTTACATCTCAGTGATGCGGATCTCCTGCAGCTTCTTTGCAGCCACTTCCTGCCATCGGTCCCTTCCTGTTATAGGGTGACAACACTCTGTCCCTTTCTCTCAATTGCTTTGCTGTGTTGTCACCCTGTCCTGGGCTTCCGATGGAGACTATAATAGGTCATTTCATCACACACTGCACATACGAGATCCCTTGTTATCCCCATCAGGAAACCCGCCCTGAGGAATGCCATGCAGCCATCACCGGAGTTCATGTAGACAGGACCCCCCCCCCCCCCAACCATCATTCCAAGACACTGATGGGGATCTAACCCTTCTCTACTCCCCCCACAGCTGGAATCCTCTGACATTACATACACTGAGGAACTGGGCACAAATCCCAATGAAACACATTCAAGAAGTCCCCCCAACAGGACCCCACACACAGGAAGTCCTGTCAAAGTTGTGCTGGTTGTCACCTCCACTGCTCCATGACAGCCAATCGAATGAAGCCTGCGGTAGCATGCCAGAGATCCCTGGAGGAGGGGCTGTATATAGAGGTGGTGAGGGGCTCCCTCCATTATTATGCAGACATTCAGGTAGAGCCCCCCCACTTTATTCCCCTTCCCAGCTCCTCCCACTGTGGCCCCCACAGGCTCTGTGAGGCGTAAGGAAGCCCCCCCCTTCCATCACCATCGTCGGGCACTTCCTGTTATAGGGTGACAACACTCTGCCCTGTCTCTGCCTGACTGAGCTGTTGTCACACGGGCTTCTGATGGAGGTTCGGCACACACTGCACAGATATGGCCCGTTGTTGTCACGCCCCCGAGGAATGCCGTGCAGCCATCACTGGGGCGGGTGTAGACAGGGCCCTGAAAAAATCACATTGGAAACCTGGGTGACAACACAGCAAAGCAATTGTGAGACGGGGACAGAGTGTTGTCACCCTAAAACAGGACCAAATGTCTGCCACAGATCAGCCCCTGCAGAACACACACTGAATACTATATACTGTGTACTATATACTGTATACTATATACTATACACTGTATACTATATACTGTACACTGTGTACTATATACTGTGTACTATACACTGTGTACTATATACTATACACTGTGTACTATATACTGTATACTATATACTGTGTACTGTATACTATATACTGTATACTATATAATGTGTACTATACACTGTGCACTATACACACTATATACTATACACTGTGTTTCTATATACTATACACTGTGTACTATACACTATATACTGTGTACTATATACTGTATACTATATACACTATATACTCACTCATAGGGCTCTGCAGGCTCTCCTTACAGCGGTCAGATCCGAATATCCTCCTTACAATGAAGATAAAAAGTATAGAGATACAATGTTTTTCTTCCAGGGTCACATTATCTCTTTTTGCGTTCCAAGCCTCTCTCTCGCTCCCTCATCCACGCCCCCAAATTCTAATTGGTTACGCGTCTCGCTCTGGCCCGCCCCTTCCATTTTGATTGGGTGTGTTCCTTCTGTTTGAAACCCGAGCTGAGCCCGGAAAAGGCGGATAAGGGAGGGGCGGGCGCATCTGGAGAGTGGCAGGGCGCTCGTCCAATAGTAAAGCGGAGCGCGGACACCGGAAGTGAGTGGCCAGGTGCCCGATGACAGCTGAGGGTGAGTTGTTACATTGTGTCCCAGGGGAAGGAGAAGATACATTGTGTCTCCTGTACACTGGGGTGGAGCTGGGAAGAGCATTAGACTGGGGAGGAGGGCTACACCACAATGTCGGGATAATATTAATATTGGGGGGGGGGGGTCCTCTCCCCACCCCCTCCATATACAGCCCACACTCCAGGGGGCTCCGGCATCCTAACACAGGCCCCATTGGATTGGCTCAGCCTTGGGCGGGGTTTCTGGGATTGGCTGTCATGGAGCAGTGGAGGTGACAACCAGCACAACTTTGACAGAACTTCCTGTGTGTGGTGTCCCCGGGGGTTACATTGTGTGATCTGTGCTCAGTACCTTCTGTATGTAATGTCCGAGGATTCCAGCTGTGGGTGGAGTATGGAAGGGTTAGAGCCCTGTCAGTGTCTTGGGATGATAAGGGGGAGATGATGATGATGGGGGGGGGGACATAGTTACATAGTAGGTGAGGTTGAAAAAAGACACAAGTCCATCCAGTCCAACCTATGTGTGATTATGTGTCAGTATTACATTACATATCCCTGTATATTGCGGTCATTCAGGTGATTATCTAATAGTTTCTTGAAGCTATCAATGCTCCCCGCTGAGACCACCGCCTGTGGAAGGGAATTCCACATCCTTGCCGCTCTTACAGTAAAGAACCCTCTACGTAGTTTAAGGTTAAACCTCTTTTCTTCTAATTGTAATGAGTGGCCACGTGTCTTATTAAACTCTCTTCAGCGAAAAAGTTTTCTCCCTATTGTGGGGTCACCAGTCCGGTATTTGTAAACTGAAATCATATCCCCTCTCAAGCGTCTCTTCTCCAGAGAGAATAAGTTCAGTGCTCGCAACCTTTCCTCATAACTAAGATCCTCCAGACCCTTTATTAGCTTTGTTGCCCTTCTTTGTACTCGCTGCATTTCCAGTACGTCCCTCCTGAGGACTGGTGCCCAGAACTGGACAGCATACTCCAGGTGCGGCCGGACCAGAGTCTTGTAGAGCGGGAGAATTATCGTTTTATCTCTGGAGTTGTTCCCCCTTTTTAATGCCAATATTCTGTTTGCTTTGTTAGCAGCAGCTTGGCATTGCATGTCATTGCTGAGCCTATCATCTACTAGGACCCCCAGGTCCTTTTCCATCCTAGATTCCCCCAGAGGTTCTCCCCCCAGTGTATAGATTGCTTTCAGATTTTTGCCACCGAGATGCATTATTTTACATTTTTCTACATTGAACCTCATTTGCCATGTAGTCGCCCACCCCATTAATTTGTTCAGATCTTTTTGCAAGATTTCCACATCCTGTGGAGAAGTTATTGCCCTGCTTAGCTTAGTATCGTCTGCAAATACAGAGATTGAACTGTTTATCCCATCCTCCAGGTCGTTTATGAACAAATTAAATAGGATTGGTCCCAGCACAGAACCCTGGGGGACCCCACTACCCACCCCTGACCATTCTGAGTACTCCCCATTTATCACCACCCTCTGAACACGCCCTTGTAGCCAGTTTTCAATCCATGTACTCACCCTATGGTCCATGCCAACGGACCTTATTTTGTACAGTAAACGTTTATGGGGAACTGTGTCAAATGCTTTTGCAAAATCCAGATACACCACGTCTACGGGCCTTCCTTTATCTAGATGGCAACTCACCTCCTCATAGAAGGTTAATAGATTGGTTCGGCAAGAACGATTCTTCATGAATCCATGCTGATTACTGCTAATGATATCGTTCTTATTACTAAAATCTTGTATATAGTCCCTTATCATCCCCTCCAAGAGTTTACATACTATTGATGTTAGGCTAACAGGTCTGTAGCTCCCATGGATGTTTTTTGGGCCCTTTTTAAATATTGGTGCTACATTGGCTTTTCTCCAATCAGCTGGTACCATTCCAGTCAGTAGACTGTCAGTAAAAATTAGGAACAATGGTCTGGCAATTACTTGACTGAGTTCCCTAAGTACCCTCGGATGCAAGCCATGATTTATTCATGTTAAGTTTCTCAAGTCTAATTTTAATTCCGTCCTCTGTTAACCATGGAGGTGCTTCCTGTGTTGTGTCATGAGGATAAACACTGCAGTTTTGGTTACTGAAGCCCCCCGATTCACTCGTGAAGACTGAGGAGAAGAATAAATTCAATACCTTCGCCATCTCCCCATCCTTTGTAACCAGATGTCCTTCCTCATTCTTTATGGGGCCCAATATGGTCTGTCCTCCCTTTTTTACTGTTTACATACTTAAAGAATTTCTTGGGATTTTTTTTTTGCTCTCCTCCGCTATGTGTCTTTCATGTTCTATCTTAGCAGTCCTAATTGCACCCTTACATTTCTTGTTGCATTCTTTATAAAGTCTGAATGCTGATGATGATCCCTCAACCTCGTATTTTTTGAAGGCCTTCTCCTTTGCTTTTATATGCATTTTTACATTGGAGTTAAGCCATCCAGGATTTTTGTTCGTTCTTTTAAATTTATTACCCAATGGGATACATTGGCTAATGCCCTTATTTAATATGCTCTTAAAGCAAACTCATCTCTCCTCCGTGTTCTTTGTTCCTAATATTTTATCCCAATTTCTGCCTTCTAGCAAGGTTTGTAGTTTAGGGAAGTTGGCTCTTTTAAAATTCAGTGTCTTTGTGTTCCCTTCATGTTTCCTATTTGTGTCATTTATACTGAAGCCAATTGACCTGTGATCGCTGTTTCCTAAATCTCCCCGTATTTCCACATCCGTGATCAGGTCTGTATTGTTGGTAATCAGTAGATCCAGTAATGTTTTATTTCTAGTTGGTGCGTCTACCATCTGAACCATGAGTACATGGGGGGGGATGGGTTACCAGGCAGATCTTCCATGTCACATTGTCTTTCCTCGCAGGTCATGGCTCAGAGTGTGGAAAGTGAAACGCGGGTTCACCGCACCCTACGGGTAATATCCGGGGCCACCGCTCACCTCACCACCTTCGCTTTCACCATCTTCATGATTTATGTCTCTAAACCTGGATCATGTGAGTATGAGGGGGGGGGGGAACACAACAGAGATCAGTAGAGGAAAGAAGAGACGCGGGGGTTATTAGGGGGAAGGCTTGAGGGGTATATATATGAGGAAGGCTGGGGGGGGGGTGGATGATGGAGGTGGGAGGAGAAAAAGCGGAGGGGGATAAGTGGGGTGGAGAAATGAGCTGGGAGGGGGGGCGCAGGGAGATGAGGGGGGAACTAGTGGTGTGCAGAGGACACAGCCATCAAGGGAAGCCCCCATAGTAACTCTATGGGTGACGTCACTCCCCATTCATTTCACAGCCGTCGGCTGCGTCCTCTGCAGATTTTCTGCTGGCGATCAGGTCGATCGGCTTCAGAAAAGGTATGTGTACTGATTTCTTCTTTATAGGGCTAGATGGGTTAGTGTTAGATCGTGGATGTCTGTAGATGCCGGGATTTTAGTTTTAGAGTGGACTTATCCTTTAAGGAAGAACTCCACCAAGGGCTGTGAACCTCTATCTACCTAATTTGTTTTACAAAGTTGTTTTTTTCTTTACTATTTCTATTAATAATTTATTCGTTTTTGATTTCAGCTCTTTTCTCCTGGCACCCTTTCCTCATGACCCTGGCGGTGAGTGACCCCCTTGTAAAATTAGTGACAACAGTGGGCCGTGTCTGTGTAATGTGTGTTGGAACAACCGCTTGAAGTTCCCATCATGGGCCATTGTGATGGGATGACAACCCAGGAACACTATTGGGGCGACAGGGACAGAACCTGAACAAGGACCTGAGTTTACTAATGTCTGACAACGATCAGCTTCTCCCCCTGTAACTTGCAACAAAGTTATGATGTTGCTATCTGATGACTGGGGGGGAGGGGAGACTGAGAAAATGCTTCCTTCTGCCTGCAGCAGATGGATGACATCATCTCAGGCTAGGAAAAGTCACTGGCTGAAGGATGGCTTTTCGAAGATAAAAGGTGGAGCTTTTCTGGAAAAAGAGTTATAAGTTATTGACAGATCTGGTATGGGGGAAGGGGGGGGGGGTGTTGGGAGTTTGTTGCTCCGGTAATGGCAGGTCCACAACCTCCTGGCTGTGACTTTTGAAATACTTTATATAAGGAACAGAGTGATTATTATTTTTATGATTATTAGTACAAGGGGTCTTCAAAAAGTGTGTGTGTATATATATATATATATATATATATATATATATATATATATATATATATATATATATATATATAAATAATCGGTGTGTAAAAAAACAAACAAAAAAAACAAGACATTTTTTGAATGAAGTATTATTATTAATAATCATTATATGAATCCTGTGTAGTAATAATATTTATATTATTCTTCATGATTGATATCATTATACAGTATTATTATGCTATACAGGATGATTATTGTTATACAGGATTTATATTATTATTATACAGGTTGATGATTATTAATAATAATCATAATAGTTATGATTATTATACATTATTTATATTTTTATGATTCACGATTTATGTTGTTGCTGTTAATAATATTATTCAGAATTTTTATTATTATTATTATTATACAGGATGATTATTATTACAAATCCTGTGTAGTAGTAATAATAATGATTATACACTATTATTATTATTATTTATTATTATTATTATTCATTATTTATATTATTATACAGCACCAACAGTTTGCTCAGTGCTTTACAATATAAAGGGAGACAGTACAGTTACAATACAATACAGGGGGGTTAGGAGGGACTGGTCAAGAGAGCTTACAATCAAAAAGGAGGAGGAGGAAGTGATACAAAAGGTAATGGCTGTAAAGAGAGGAGTTGATGGAGGAAGTAATAGTTCAGTTGTTGGGTGGAGGTCGGATAGGCTTCTAGGAAGAGAGGGGTTTTCAGGTATTCTCCTAAAAGTAGACAGAGTAGGTAATAGTCAGATTTGGGCAGAGAGCTCCATAGGATGGGAGAGGCTCTGGAGAAGTCCTGGAATTGATCATGGGAGGAGGACAAGAGGGAGAGAGCAGGAGGTCTTTGGAGGAATGAAGAGGATAGTTTGGGTAATATTATGAGATGGGGTTGTTGATGTAGGGCGGGCCAGAGTTGTGTGGCTTTGTATTTTAATGGTTGGGTGAGCGGACACCAGTGGAGGGATTGGCAAAGAGGGGTGGAGGACACTGTGGGGCGGCCAGTGTAGGGATTGGCAGAGATGGGTGAAGGACACTAAGCACAGGCCAATGGAAGGGACAGCCAGTGGAAGGATTGGCAGAGATGGGTGGAGGACACTGCGGGGCGGCCAGTGGAGGGATTGGCAGAGATGAATGGAGGACACTGAGCGGAGGCCAATGGAAGGGACGGCCAGTGGAGGGATTGAGAGAGATGTGTGGAGGACACTGAGCGCAGGCCAATGGAAGGGGCGGCCACTGGAGGGGTTGGCAGAGATGGCTGGAGGACACTGAGCGGAGGCCAATGGAAGGGACGGCCAGTGGAGGGATTGGCAGAGATGGATGAAGGACACTGAGCGGAGGCCAATGGAAGGGACGGCCAGTGGAGGGATTGGCAGAGATGGGTGAAGGACACTGAGTGGAGGCCAATGGAAGGGACGGCCAATGGAGGGATTGGCAGAGATAGGTGGAGGACACTGAGCGGAAGCCTGTATGGGGATTGGCAGAGGGGGATTGAAGACAGTAAATGGAGGCAAGTGATTGGATTGGCAGAGAGGGGGGTGGAGGACACTGAGTGGTTGGTAAGGTGGATAAACCTGATAGCAGCATTCATGATGGATTGATTGGAGGATAGTCTTTGTAGGGGTCAGCCAATGTGGGAGTTGCATAAGTTGAGGCAAGGGATAACGAGGGAGTGGATTAGTAGGTTGGTGAAGTTGGTTAGTTAAGAAGAAAAGTTACGGAGGTGAAGCTTTGGTCAGTGATTGGTTTTGGAGCCAGAAAGAGAGGTCAGAGTCCAGGGTTACACTTACCACCCTGGCATGGGGGGGAGGGGCTGATCTTTGGTGATAGTTGTACAAGTTGCACCTCCATTTCATCTGGACACTCAATGTGATTCTTCTCTCCGCAGTTCTCCTTCTTCATGACTGAGGCCATCATGGTTTTCTCACCTGACTCCCTGCTGCATTCCCTGTCTCGGAAGGCCCGCACACGGGCCCACTGGGTGCTGCAGCTACTGGCGGTGCTCTGCGCCCTGCTGGGCCTGGGTATAATCTACACCAACAAAGTATACCAGGAGAAGCCCCACTTTTCCACCTGGCACGGGTTGGTGGGCCTGCTGACTGTGCTGTGTACTGCGGTCCAGAATCTGGGTGGGGTGACCCTACTCTACCCTAAACTGGTGCAGCGCTGGACATTGGCCACTCGGAAGCTCTACCACGCCACGTCCGGCCTCCTGGGCTACCTGCTGGCGTGCGGCAGCCTCATGCTGGGAATGTGCTCCTTGTGGTTCACCGCCAATGTCACCGGGATGGCCTGGTACTTATGTGCCCTCTCTCCGCTTCTCACCGGCCTGGTCGTCATGAACCAAGTGAGTAACGCCTACCTCTACCGCAAAAGGAGCCAGTCCTGAGGAGAGGAGGAGTCACACCACGTCTGATCCTTCAGCGGGAGGAAGGGGATGTCGCTGCCACCTCTGATGCTTCGGGCGCAAATCTGCTATTCCACCATTATGGCCAGCATGAGGTCTGCTGGGGACATCTGACGATTGGCACCGTCCATCTCTTCCCCAACATGGCGCATCTTCCGAAAATCTCAGAAAGGGCCACCGCTTCCAAAACCATGGTTTGCCCACAGCTGTAGGCAACAGTGCCAGCTAAATGGAGCTTCCCAACCCCCACCCCCCACCATGCCAAAGGCAAAGAGACTGGCCACACACTAATGATGTCCACATAGATGAAACTTTATTGTTCTGGACATTGAATACAGAAGGTATACCTAGACTTCAGATGTGTCTTGTCCAAACAGGATGTAGATCCTGTATAATAATTGATCTGGACATTGAATTCAGAAGGTCTATCCAGACCCTCCTCACTTATATTTCACCCTATAAGGGCTCTTCAGGTGAAACGCATCAGCCAGGAGGGTCTGGGAGGACCTTCTCTATTCAATGTCAGGGACAATAAAGTTTTCTCTATGCTGATATCATCTGTGTACATGGATAAAATGTTATTGTTCTGAACATTGAATACAGGAGGTCTGGTCTACCCAGACCCTCCACATTCATGTTTGACCCAAACGGGGCTCTTCAGGTGAAATGCGTCAGCAGGAGGGTCTCCGCACACTTCTGTATTCATTTTCCAGAACAATAAAGTTTTATTCATGCTGTTGTCATCTAAATGCATGGATACAACTTTATTGTTTCGGACAATACATACAGAAGGTCTATCCAAACCCGCCTCACTTAACATTTTACCCAAACACGGTTCTCCAGGTGAAACGCACTATAGTAATGAGGGAGCGGGCAGACCTACTGTTGTTCAATTTCCAGAACAATAAAGTTTTATCTATGCCGATGTCATCTGAGTGCATGCATAAAACTTTATTGTTCTGGACATCCAGGCCCTCTTCACTTATGTTTTACCCTAAAAGGGCTCTTGAGGTGAAACGAGTCAGAGTTAGGAGAGGTTCGGCAGACATTTGTTTTAAATTTCTTGAACAATAAAGTTTTATTCATGCTGATATCATCTGAGTGCATGGATAAAAAAAAATGTTGTCCTGGACATTGAATACAGAAGGTCTCCTCACTCGTGTCTCACCCCAAAATGGCTCTTCAGGTGAAACGCGTCAGCCAGGATGGTCTGGGCAGACATTCTCCAGAACAATAAAGTTTTTTTTTTTTTTTTTTTTTTTATATCCATGCCGATGTCACCTGAGTGCGGCCGGTCCCTTTGCTTTGATGTTGGAGTGTTGTTACATCCCCCCCCCCCCCCCCCCCAGACCACGCAATAATTTTTTTTCTATTTTTAGAATAGATGGACTCAGCATTTTTATTGGCTGTCAGATGGGAACAAAATTCTGCTTCTAAATTATTTTCTTTTCAGAGACCTGAAAGTGCAGGACATCGATGTGCCTCCGAGACGAACAAAACTGTGAACTGCTCCCCTCGGCTAATGAAGACAATTCAGAGGGACTCTTACATTGTACAGGACTGCAGCCTCTCGTCCTATGATTCTGTCCACTCCCCTTCCCTCTCATGATATTGTGTCTGTGGGGCGGGGCTACAGTGAGCTCAGAGACAGAGAGGGCGGAGC